>VZTQ01015454.1:0-97330 GCA_013400755.1 Pelecanoides urinatrix
GGGGAGATGGGTGTGAGATCAAAGGAAACATCTCCTGATGTTTAAGCTTTACTTTTTTAATTACTACATTAAATATATCATTTTGCTTGTTTAGTAGCGTAGATGACAGCTTAGGACTTAGTGTCCGCATGATAGGTGTTATTTACAAATGATGACCTTGTCTAGCCAGTCCTGTTGGAACAACTTCCTGGAACAATAATAGAGAAATTCAGAGGGCAGTAGCATATGTGGATCACAGAACAGTTGGGATAAGGAAATTTTTGATTCATCTGATTAAGTAATTTTTTTCTAGAGTCATAATTCTACTGTTCAGACCCATTTTTACTTTTATTTTAGTATTTTTTTGTTCCACTTTTCGTTACCATCATCCTAAAAAGATTTTAAACCCACCCTGCGAAGGTTTCCCTGAGACCATATTCTTTAGAGAAATAAGCCACAATACTGGAAATAGGGAGGTTTTTGAATTCTCATTTCAGCTTTGTGACTGATTCACATGACTTTGAACAAATCATGTAAATATCTGTGCTGTCTCTAAATTGAAGATAACAGCAGCCTTATAGGAATGCTTTTAAAGTAAAGTATGTAAAATTCTATGAAGACTTAAATTATGATTTATTAGTGTTTTTGAAATACTGCTTTAGGAATGGAAAAACCATGATAATGAGTCTTGGGTGCGTAGAACTAGTTATGTTTTGTGGTTAGCTCCAAGTGATCTCTCGTATGGATCAGAATATGTGGGATGGAAGTGTACTCTATGTGCAGATGGGGTTTATTCTTTCTGCCTATTTCTCATGGTGCTTCATGAAGAGCAAACGTCTGCTTTCACCTACCTCTACAAGAATGCCTGTTTAGGACTCCTGCAGAACTCAGTAGGGGCAACATTGTTTATTTTATATGCATAACAGTTGTACTTGGAGCCCTACCAAGGAGTGGCTGGCCCCCTCTGACCTACCTGCCTGGCAGGTGATGCTGTGGTGTAGCCTGGGGTAGGGTCCCCCTAAATGCGGCTGTGAGAATGCTCTGAGTTACTGCAGTGCAGCCAGGAGGAAAAAGGTGATGCATGCCTAGGTGTGGTTCAGACATACATTTGAGATGTTGCCAAGTTGTGCAGTGAAATCTGGGATCTGAGAAGCTCTGTATTTTTACAGGTGAGACGTACACTACAGAGAGATATAAATAACAGATGATTCAAACAGTCCCTGCCCTAAAGAACTTTTGAGTGTTGCAATGGAATGGAAACAAGGCATTGCTCTGAGATAGGCAAAAGTTATTTCCTTTTATTACATGGATCTAGCAATTTTTTCTTCAGAGGTATTTTCTGTGGAAGACTAACGTCAGAGAACTTTTGTAGCAAAATGTGTTTTTTCCAGTTTCTAGTAACGAAGTCACACGTTTATAGCATTATCATCTAAGAATCCCAAGTAGCAATCACTAATTACAAAGAGGGGGAAGATACTCCTTATTTTATTGAGGAAATGGAGCCATGATGCATTAAAGGGACTTTCTCTGAATCACAAGACACTAAATGTGGAGCTAGAAATTGAGCCCAGACCTCCTGACGTTCAGTTCACTGTTTCAGTCATATGACCATCCTTTTCCAAGTATCAAATATGTACACAAGGCTCTCCAGTTTAGTCTTCACATTAGTTTCCAATGCTACAATTCAGTTCCTCTGAACCTTGCCCTTTAACTCGTTTTAGCAAAAAGGCAAACATTTGCCCATTTGTCTCAATAGTAAGTAGAAACTGCTTTCTATACAGATGACGATTTCCTCTCCATTCACATGCTTCTCATCCTAGTATTAGAAGGCCAGCCTGTGTCAGCAAGGGCCTGTTTAAATTAGAAACCAAATAGTGTTTCAGGGATGCCTTGGGCTGTCTTGTGGAGAGGGTTCTTCTCAACCCTTGCCAGTTACTACTTGGTGGTCCTGCCAATCCTTGCTGAGTTTCAAAACAAAAGTTGCTCAAGCTCAAACAGTGCTGTTAGCCCAGCATATGCAGCTGGACAGCTGGTGAGCTGGGACGAAGCAAGGCCCAATGCTTAACCAGGCACAATTCACCAGCCCATGTAAAGGGACAGGGGAGTGGCACTGTCCTAATTGTTAACATTCCTCCTCTGCAAGACTTCTCCTGATATTTATTTAATAAGCCCAGGCTCATAAAGTCTAAACGATTTAAGCAATCAAGTGGTAGCTGATGTGTATATGGAGATGACATGCAGCCAGACTAAGTGAAGGGTGAAATGCTTAATTTCTGACTTTGCAAAGCTTTATCTGGCAATTGCAGATGAAATAATACCTCAGGCGGCTTTGCCCAAGAGTGGAATATAACATTGTGAGTACCTCAGGAGCTGTATTTCAGGCCAGGTTTGCACAGCCGCACCTCCTATTTAAGTGTGCACGATCAGCGTGCTGGTGTAGTCTTTTCAGCCAGTGTGGAGAAGTTTCTGTGGCTGCCAGTGAGTAATATCCATGAACTCCAGTCTGATGTCTCCTGCCAGTAGCTACAAAAATCACGGACATAGCATTGCTCTTTTCTCAGAGGGGCAACAGGCAGGTTCAGCAGAACTGGCTGAAACATGCCAGCATTTCACATCCCAGCAACAGATGTTTGTAAATAGGCATGCCTTCACATGTGGAAAGGAGTGAGCACCTAGAGACTGCTTCTTTCTTTTCTGTGGAGCTGTTGCTGAGTATTTTAGCATTGAATGGGGGAAAAAAGCATCATTACATTCATTAGCATTTCATTCAGAATTATTTCCAACCTGTAGTGGAGTAGGAACACATGATGACTGGATGTTAACCTTTCATTGATGGGATGACGAGGTCTAAGGTTCAAACTGGAAATGGGACTGCTTGGAGTGGACGTGGGACAAGAGAGGAAAAATGAATTTTGATGAACCTGATCTTCGGCAAAAGTCAGGCATGGGAGATGGCTTTTGTTAAAAAGAAAGAACACAGAAATGTGTGATGTTCCTATACTTTCTCAAGAAAAATAAAAGAAGCATTATCTCTATTTCAGCTCATCTTTAAAATACACAAAGGAAAGGCAGTGCAGAAAAGTACAGTAGTTTTGCTGATTGTACTTTCTATGTTCTCTCATTAATGGTCTTTTTCTTGTAAGTGGTCATTTACCATGTTTGATTCAAAGAGATCCAGTCTGCATAGGTTTAGAGTATCTTTGTTAATGTTCTTTTGATAACTTCTGCTTATCAGCCTAAGGCTTATTGGCCATAACTGCATTGTCAGCTGAGTAAATTGGTGGTTAGTGCATTTGCAAACAGTTCAGCCTGATTACATGGATCTAAGCACCAATTTTACAACTTTGTCTGTGGTGCCATTACAGAAATTGAGTGAGCAAGCAGGCAGGCACCCTGCACATACCTCTCTCTTAGGATGGTGATTTACCGCCTCTCTCTGCTGCCTTTTACAGCTGTGTGCTGGCTAATATCCCTGCCTTGCTGGTGAGCTTGTTTCAGTCCTGTGATGCTACATCCTTAGTGTGGAATCTGAATCTGACTTTGTCACCAGACTGAAAAACGGACTGCAGCTTTTGTAAAGGTCTTTTCCCATCTTCCCTGCGGTTACCTTGCGCTTAGAAAAACAAACTGGTAGGGGTCATAATATGGGGACACTGATGCTTTCCTTTTGACCTACTTCCTTTTGACTAGTGTATGCTCTTCAACCATTCTTCAGGGCTTCTCTCGTGTTTTGTTTTGACTTGGCCTGATGGCTGAAAGCTTTAATGTAAATTAGTATTTTTTACAGTTTTGATAGCGATATTCCACCCTCCCATAGTATCCTCTGACCTGCAGGTATCAGAATGCACAAAGATATGCTTAAAACGTCACAAAAGAATGCAAATCATGTATAGTTACAAATTAGTTCAGATAAACAATGTAAGCAGAGTGCAGTATTTCAAGGAGAAATGACAAGCACCACTGATTAGAGTCTTTACAGTGAGAAGGGGTTTCTGAGTTAGGTTCAATGCATAATTTCTAATTGTGGACTCAGTGCATTAAAATAGTATGAAGTAACAACTTACCATTTTTCTGTAAGCTACCAAGATGCATATGCAGGCGGATTCAACTAGTAAATCAACAAAATATTGGCTATTGGGATGGAGGAGTGTGAAGTGAATGAGGAAGGTGGGAAGAAGACAGCTACAAGAGTTAAGCATCTAAACAAGGATACCCTGAAAAGCATCTGGCCATGGTGGGTCCACTGGAGGCTGAATATTGATTGTATTTTGCTTCAGAACAAAAGGGAAATGGGGTCATGTGGCATCCTGGTTGATAGCAGCTTACACTACTTGGTGTGTGAGAGACAATGGTTTCGGAGCTCTATCATTATCTCCTTTGTTTTCTCACTAGTTCATATGTAAGCAGTATAAAAGCATCACAGAATCATAGAATAGTTTGGGTTGAAGGGACCTTTAGAGGTCATCTAGTCCAACCCCCCTGCCATGGGCAGGGACATCTTCAACTAAATCAGGTTGCTCAGGACGCCGTCCAACCTGACCTTGAATGTTTCCAAGGATGGGGCATCTACAACCTCTCTGGGCAACCTGTTCCAGTGTGTCATCACCCTCATCATAAAAAATGTCTTCCTTATATCTAGTCTGAATGTCATCTTTAACCTTGGCTGAAGGTTCACATGTTAATGTTTTTTTCAGGTGGAACTTGCAGAGATTTGCACAAAGAGCGAACGTTATATTGGCACAGAAGGTGGAGGAATGGACCAGTCGATCTCTTTTCTGGCAGAAGAAGGAACTGTATGTGGATCTTTGTAATCAAAACTAACATTGTAATATTAATTTATGTAAACAAACAAATATCTTAATATGTATCTAGCAGTAAGACAAGAAACTGGAATACCTTAGTAAGCAGTATAAGCACCATTGGTATGCAAATGAAACAGAAATTATATGTATAAAATTGTGTACAATCGAGTATGACAAATTTAAAGGAATAAGGTGATGAAAATGGCAAGAAGGAGGAAAGAAAAGATGTGGAGAAAGATGTACTCTAGAAGAGCACCAGGTTCCACACTATTTGGCTAATTCATTGCTGAACTAGAATGTGTCGCATATAATGAAATCTGAATGGTCGGTATGCCTTGTATTCAGTGCAAATGGGATAATTATTACAAAAATGCTTTCTTGAAACTTCTTATAACCAAACAGTTCTAGGAAGTTTTGCCAGGTCCAGTTACAAAGACAATGGGGATTTTTTTTCCCAGTTTTGCTAATTCCAGACAATTCTGTGGCTGGATTCTGATGTAGAAGGCATTTAGCTGTCTTAAACGTGGTGACAGAAGGTGGACTAGCAATGATATACAGGACCTGCCGAATTATGCATGAGTGCTTGCAGTGGAATTTACAGTGGAGTTCATCTACTGTCCCAGAAGGTGCACAGGACTGCGAATATTCAAACCTAAAACCTGTCAAAATACTTTTATTGAAATTAATGTAATGTTTCATGACAACCTTTACTTTGCTTATAACTGTGATACTTTATCTCTACAGCTTTTGTTCCTTAATGTCATATCTTGGATAAGCTTATACAGAAAATAAGCTATTTCCTAGAATTACACGAAACATTTAATTCCATCATGAGACACATGTATTTTCAATTTCACATCACCTGTACCTACGCTACACTTTTCCTTTACACTTATACTGTTAGTAGTAAACACACAGCTACATGAATGCTGAAGAAAGCAGCATATTTTCCTGGCACACACAGAGATTATCATATAAGTGGAGGCTTTTCTGACATATAGAGATGGTGATCAAAAAGGCAAAGAAAATGTTAGAAAAGACTAGAAAAGAAATTGTGAACAAACCAGAAAATATCCTTGCTTCAGTGTACTTGCAGCTGAATGCAGTTCTGGCTGCCCATCTCAAAAAAAAAATACTAGAATGAGAAATTACAGTAAAGGACACTGAGGTTGATCAAAGCTATTTTTTTATATGAGCACTGACTGAATAATTTAAAACTTTTTAGTTTGGAAAACAAGAATCTTTGAAGCTCTGTAAAACCCCTGAATGAGTAAGAGAAGGTAAATTGAGAATTCAGTGTTTTTCATAACCGAAAAACTAATAGAAACACAATGACATTAGCAAGCAGCTTGTTAAAAACAAACAAGGAAGTTTGGGGTTTGTTTTTTTCCAAAACATTCATTGTTAAATTGAGAAATACCGTACATTGTGGAAGGCAAAAGTTTAAAGAGGGTTCAAAAAAAACCTTCTTGGAGACACTGATAGAGTATTAGCCTATTTGTAGCTATTAAACATAATAGTCTGTTGTGTCTCCCAGTGTAAGTATAACCACTGTAATCTTTACTTATGGGAAGCTGGAAAAATATACCCGCAAAAAAGATTGCTTTGTATATGTCCTATTTTTATATTCCCTCTAAATATCCATTTTTGGCTACTATCAGAAACAGGACACTGGACCAGCTTAGTGGTACATTCTGATCTAATGTAGCAGTTCTTAAAGGGTATATTTAAATGTAAGCAAGCTTGTCTGTCTTGATAGTAATTTTGTGACGTGGTCCAGAATCTCAATGGCAGGGAGTAACACACATGCTGTACATAATGTACAAGCAGATTTGTCATTGTTTATTTAGCACTCTAGCTGCTCAAGGAACTCTCTGGGGGTGAACAATGCCAAAACCAGTAAGACATCCCTGCTTGCAGAATTACAGTCTATTCTAAGAAGTCAAAGCAGGGCACATGATTTACAACTTATCCCAATGAAAAACCAGATGTGAATTTAATCTCTTGATTACATTACATCCTGAATTATTTAATTAATGGATGCCTAGCTTATTCCATGAAAAGGTCACAAAATGTTGGGAACATCTTATGCAGCCTGTGTAAGGCATCTGTGAGGCAAGACAGTCTCTTATGTCAGAAGGAAGGAGACAGTAACTACATTTTTATATATAGTTTTATTTCATTTCTCTCTTTGATTGTCCATATGTAACATGATCACTGTCTCCAGTCAGTCCTAAGGTTTTGGTACTATTCTGTACCTCAGTGAACTAATCTTGGTTTACTGGAAAATCAGAAAACTAAGGGGGAGATGGACATCGGTGAAGGGAACATGAAGCCCCTTGTTTCTAGTGGCACGCACATTAGCTTCAGCCAGGCCTGGTACTTTTCTGTAGATCAAAGAAAAACTGTTGTCTTAAACAGGCAAGAAAAATAGGTTGGGTGGGGTTCTGTGAAATGCTGAAAAAACCCAAAGACTTAATGGAAACATTTTGAAATCCAGCTACAAGGGAAAAGTTTGAAATGTATGTGTAACTTAGCCAATGAGGTTAAACCTCTTTTCTCACTGTTTCATGTCAGTTTTCTTTCCTTAACTGTCCCTGGAATTTTCAAGAGAAAAAACATGCAAATTTGCATTTGATTTATAGAACTAAGTGCACTGTTAGCTAGTAGTAAATTAAAACTAACCATTCATTTTTCTTTCAATAGGCCAAGTTGATAGAGTTCAGTCCTCTGAGGGCAACTGATGTTAGACTTCCAAGTGGAGCAGCGTTTGTTATTGCTAACAGTTGCGTTGAAATGAATAAAGCAGCAACTTCTCATTACAATATTAGGGTAATGGAGTGTCGTCTGGCTACAAAGGTAACGTATGGCTTATGTCAAACTCTAATGAAACCTTCATCTAAATATGTGCTTTTTTCCACTTATGACCAATCGTGTCTTTAACACCTGGCTAGGTGCTACTTTAAGTAGCATTTTTCTTTCCAGAACCAGACACCTCCATCTCTGCAGAAACAGAACTCCTGCTGAGTTTAATGGAAGTGCAAGGACTGTGCCCTTATATAGAAGATTATGTGATTTAGTTCTATTCAGTTTATTTTGTATTATATTTCAGTGGAAGAAATAAATCTATTTTTCAGCAAAAAATATTCTCAGTTAATAAGATAGACTGTTTCTAGTTAAAGCTGAATAATGACAAATAATGGAAAGCAACCAGTGTGGTCACATGTTTATATGTGTATATGGCAATAGATGTGTATTTTCTAGGATTTAGAGAACATCAAAGCTACTAGTTGGAGGCCTGGAAGTAATATTGGAAATGCTGAATAGCAGCATGTATGTCAGTGTGAAGTTTAAAAACAGGCTTGAATCAAACCCCAACATTTAGGTTGCACTGCCAGTTTACAGCTTGCAATTATCTCTAAAATGTACAGAATTTGAACATGAAAACACCCAAGTTCCAATTTAATTCTGGATTTTGTAGACCATGCATTTAGGAATATGTAGATGTAGGGCATGATTTGAGTTTGTTATAGGAATACAGTGGATTTTTCTTTGATTAGATTAAGTGAGGAGTAAGCATAAAGATTCACTGCAGTTATACCCAATATAGTGTGCTGTGTGAAAGAACAGAATTTGGGTCACAAAGTCTATATGAAAGTTTTAAAAACTGCAGTGTGGAACTCCTTGCCACAAAATATTTGGCCAAAATCTGAGCAATACTCAAAAGTATGTTGAGCACCTGTTGGCATCATAATTCCATGAAAAATTACCATAGTTAATGCTTAAAAAAAAAAAAAAAAGAAGAGAGTTGAAGAGATGATCAGATACTGACAAAATGTAATATAAAATACTGCGTTGAGATATTTTTCAAGGAGGGAAGCTAAACTTCAGATGACTTTTTAAATGGGCTTTAAACTCAAGTATAAAGAACATAGCTGCATTTTAGGTGTATATAAGATATGGTAAAAATAAGAGCACCAGTGACCATAGTTAAAGCTATTGTCACTGAAGTTAATAAAAAGATTCTTATGCCATTAAGAAAATCAAGATAAGGACCTCTCTGTGTGTTGGTTCTGGTATAACAGATAAACCTCTAATTTAGGATAGTTAGTTGACTAAGTATGTATTTTAGGAAGAGCTTCTTTTGGAAATTTTTTTGGCATAAGAAAAAGAGAGCCTTCACAGATGATCTATTCTAAAAGGCAAACTACGAGTGCATTAAGTTGTAAGACCTTTTGAAGTATTGTTCCATAATACCAGATTTTGTGAATTGAATCCGAGTTTTCTAAATTGCTTTAAATAATTGGTCCTGTGCAGTAATCTGAAAAGGTGGTAAGGAAAGATGATTTTTTTAACATTCTGGTTAGCTGTGATGCAATCTCTAAAAAGGTACCTTTAGCAGATGCTTGATTTTAAGGAGACTAACAACATACACCTGTCTATTTTTAAACATATGCTACCCAGATGGAAAGTTGCACACACTATAAAAATAGGCTGAGCCAGGAAAAGACTGTCTTTAGGAACAGGTCACAGTAGGGTGAAGGAGGGCAGGTATGTAAGTGGAAGCAGGGAAGTCTTTTAAGCACCATTAAGCTAATGGAACTATGAAATAACATGCTGGGCTTCGCAAAAATGCTTTAAAAGAAATTCTCATTGGTAAGTGCCTTAGGATAGGCTTTTTTTACCCCCTTTCTGCTTTAGGTCATTCTAGAATTTCATACTGTTTGCAGAAACCTCCATGTAAGTAAAGATGCCAACATAACATATCCCTGCTGGCATTAGTGTAGAACATTTTGATGTCAGTCTGTCCTACAGCAAGAGAGCTCTTGATCATCCTCACAAAAGTTATTTTTCTCAGGTTCTGTTCCTTTCCTTCCCCTCCTGGACAGTCATTCTTTTGCTCGTTATTTTTTTTTCTTTTGCTATTCTTCTTGTAGTCTCCAAGTGCTTAACTGTACTCTACTAAACAGTATGTTTAAAGACGCTTATGTTTTGCAGAACACTCGCAATTTCAGAGGAAATTAACTTGTACTTTATACTTCAGAGAAGTCGCACAGTAGGTGCTGCAGGATGGATATGAGCATTAGTGACTGCTGTGCTCTCCCCTGCTTCACCATGTGTGGTTCACTTCACTGCCAGCTATAGGTGCCAAGAATGTCTGCAACTGGAATGCCATGTAGTTAATCAACTAATGTGTGTTAAATGTGGAAAAATGCTCAGATGACATTATAGAAATGTAAAGTGTAAGAAAGTGATGTTGCTATATTAGGGCTAAGTATTCCTGTACTTACTCCTAGTCAGACTTTCTTTTATTTATATTTGTCCCATCCTTTACTAAGTATGTTTTCCTCCCAGTTACGTACATTCTCCAGTGTGCCTGTGTTGAACAATAAAGGACAATAAAGCCTACAGATGCTATATCCTGGCAGTTAAGAGCCAACTGGATGATATCCACATCTTTAATCCATCTAGTCAGAGATCATCAAGAAAATACCCAACTGTGGGATCAGTATTGGGATTACTTTTGTACATTTAAGAGATGGGATTTTTTCCCATTTCTATTCTGTGTCCATTACAATTTGAGCTGCTGCAGCTAGATTATTTTCAAAAACCATTTCTGTTTGCCCATAACATTTTTCCAAGTGCTGTTAGAATTGAAACTTCGCTATAAGCAGCATAGACCTTTCCAACAAAGCCCTGCCCACTGGCCTGACAGGAACATTTGACCTGTAAAACCCCAGCGTAGTTAGGTCATCTAAAAGACGGCATCTCCCTTGAAGTATAGAAATGGGAACAGATGTGACAATGCACGACATATTTCTACAGGGGATTATTTATTTAAAAAGGAAGTAGAAAAATTTTTGTGGCCTTACAGAATATTAGTTTTTGTAAATTCTTAGTTCTGTTTAACTTCTGGTAATAAAGTCTATGGGATGCTGAACATTAGGATTAAAGTATGAGGAAAAAAATTTCTATTCATTTAGCACCTTGAAACAGATTTAAGAACATGTCACAAACATGCACCAACATAAGAGGTATTGAGTATTTAAGTAAAACAAACGAAGCAATAATTTTTATTGTAACTTATCAGTAAGTAAGCTAAAATACAATCACATATGGTCTGTGGAGTTCTAGGTACTTAAAGCCTTCGAAAAGCAGGACAGAAGTGACTTAATCAGTCTTTTACAAGAAAATTTTCTCACCCCAATTTCAGCATTAGCCACTAGACAGTGCTGCTTCTTTCTCTACCACTGAACAAAACTGTGTTTTAGATGGCAACAGAATCATGTGATCTGGATTTTGATTGGATTTTGTTTGTTCTGCTCTACTAAGCCTCACATAAATCTTAGCAAGTCACTAGATGGCACCAAAAGTAGTTAATTTTTATATACGGTAATAAAGCAAAACTGGAAAAGCCCCTGCAAAAGCACTGTTGGAGGAGAGCAGAAGGGTGAGAATCTGTAGCAGATAGCTGGGCAGCAGATCTTCTGCTTAAATTTCATGCTGTAACTTTGCACAAAGCAAAGCAAATACTTTTCACAGATGTGTATGTAAATCGCATGATTTTTTTTAAGCCAGGAAGTTAAATGGCTTTGCTGAATTGAGACATAAATGATTTCAAACCAATCTCGCTCAAAACCAGTGTTTACTGAAAAGAATAACAAAACATACTGGGTGAAATCTTGGCCCTGTTGATGAGAAGTTTTAATGCTGATAGGAATAGGAAAAGGATTTCGTTCCCTGGTCTTGCTGCATTGGTAAACTCTCTGCAAACGTACAGCCTGATCGGGCATACTTGGAAGCTTTAATCTCAACTTAAATGGAGCAGAATTGGAGGTATGTCATGTGCTTATGAATACAGTAGAATGACATTGGCATGTACCTGCTAATCTGTGTCTTACTCTGTAGTAATCTGTGGAAATTATAGGTGGTTGTTCTGGTTTCGGCTGTCAGTAGGATCCCACAATGATCACTTAATATTATTCTATAATTAGTAACATTAAAAATACTCCACCTTATGAGGAAAGCTGCTTTACTCAACCATTTTCATTAGGCACACAAGAGCATCAACACATGTAGCAACCTTCCAGAGAAAAGCCTCTTTGACATATTTCCTTTTAGGATTCTGGTCGTTGAAGTAACTATTGTCAAGTGCCAAAATATCGCAAAGATACACAAAGCATGATATCATTGTCTGGAGTAGGAAAAACAGATATATCTGTAAGTAATTAACATCATAGCAATCATGTAGGAACGGAGCAGATTCTGACTAACACATTGTAACCTTCCCGTAAGGCTCAAAACTTCCTTTAAATTGGATGTTAAAAGAACATACTTAAAATTTATAAACATTAGAGATTGAGAAAGGTTATGGTTAATTCTCCAGCACAAATCCTATGCCTACTTTCATATTTTTAAGGCTATTATAAGAAGGGGCTTTAATGACAACCTCAAATGTTCGTCAGAAAACTCCAGGAACGTATTGGAAAGGTCAAACAGTTTTAAATGTTAGAGGAAATTTTAACAGTACAGAAACAGACTTCTTAGGGACTTACAGTGTTACAATATCATAGCATTTGTATAAGCAATTGTCTGAATGTGGTTGTAAAAGGTTAGTAAGTGCTTGAAGTAACAACTTCCATGGAAAAGGATAAGTCACTGATTTGATACCAAACAAATAATGCCAGTAGGGCTTTTACAGACAATATCTGATTTGGGGAAAGAATATCTGTCATTCACAGACCTTTCATAGACAAATATAATGATTATCTGCTGTGTACTGATAGAAAGTAGATTCTGATGGTTCCCAATTAAGAAGTGAAAGGAGCAAATGGGTCTTAAAGGTGCTTATGGACAATTAAATAGTTTTAAACAGGAAGGCTTTTTTTTTTTTTAATTTAGCTTCTCTCAAAGTCAAAAGGCTTGGACTGGAAAAAAATGTTGAGACTCCATGATGTGCAAACCAAGCTAGGAGTTAGCCTAGAGGAAATGCTGACCATTGTCGAGGAAGTATTACATCCTGAGCCTTACAGCACAGAGGAAATTTGTAAATGCCTGGGAATTAGCCTGGAGGAGCTCCGCTCTCAGATCCTTAGTCAAAACACGCAAGATGGTAAGCATATATGAAATGGTGTTTTTTAGTGGACAATGTTTGTATTATATAAAAGTTTATGTATTAATAAGTAATGCAAGTGGAAGTCTTCCCAGAATATTTCCCCAGAATCTTGGGGGGCAAGTGAGAGAACCGATACCGTGATTTTCATTCTAACTTTTAACTTGAAATAGAGCAAAACTTGGATTTTGATTGAACTGTTTCTAACATGGTAGAAGTAGCAGATCACTTACTATTTTAGGTTAACCTGTGCTGTTTTAGAGTCATCTCTAAATAACCCAGCTTTTATTCTAGGGAAAAGTCTAAACTAGGCTTCCTTTTTAGGCAATAGCTCTTACAAACCCAAGCATTTTGGATGGTTACAGCATCATTAAAAGGAATCCTGTTTGCTCTCCCTTAACCGGTGTTAAAGACCAGCATAGATGGAGCTTGTGTTTCTGTTTTTGAATTGATAAATACATGATCACGTCATAAAACATGCCCTGGGCAGCAAGTCATCTAGGTCCCTCCTGAGAAAGAAGTTTCTGTCACTATCAGTATTTTTCTTTTCTTTTAAGAAAATGTTGGTGGAGGTAAACAATATACTATTTAAAGTATTGCCTATGTATTATTGCTTGTGATTATACCATGTAGTCATGAGCATTGGCACACATGGAATGGATCCTGGATGCATATAGTAGGGTTGCTAATAATACTGAATAATAGAGCATTTATGAAATAATTTGCATTCATAACAGGTTTCCAATTGAGATCAAAATCTTTCTTTAAAAACCTAAAATAATCCTTACTTCCTTGTTTCCGTTCTATGGCCTTAATACTTCTACTGTTTTGTAGGTGAATTGTATCTTTGCCAGTCCTTCCCAAGACTGCTTTCAGGGACATACATATTTGATGTATATAAATCAGTAACATATCTATGTATACACTGATGCTTATATTTAAATAATCTGTATATCTGGAATGATTGTAAGCTTTATATATTGACCAAGGACCAGGTCCTGAATCTAGAACCTGTTTTGCACCCCAGTGCTATCAGAGAGTATGAAACAATCTTATTGTCTAATTACACTGCCAGAGGGTACCAGCATGGAATATGATACCTCAATCTTTATCTCCATAGAAAGAGTTATGATAACTCTGTGCTGTATGTACATGAGAAATATACTGTACCATGTACCTGCACTCTGCAACATTTTCATGGAAAACTACAAGGTTGTAAATCTTACACTCTGTCCCCTTACTCTCGCCTTCATGAGGAAATACAAGACTATTAACTTACAGATGTTTATACTCCTTATACCTGGTTTATAAAATGAAATTCTACAGTTCTGTAGAATTGAATTGTTTATACAGGTTATTTTGATTTTTTTTTCAAAAACCAAAGTCTGGATAAAAAATTTAAACATGAAAGCTGTAGAAGAAACTCAAAGGAAATTTTATACTGTGGCTCTGAATAGCATTTGCAGATGTTTGCTGAACAGAATCTCTTAAACTTGCATGACCATGATTTCATTTGATAAGGCCAATTAAAATGGCTTGTGCTGAAAGCCTCTTTGCATGTACAATATAAAATTAAATAACAGATTTCTGTAAAACTATATGCAAAGAAGAAACAGGAGAGACACAGAAAGAAGGAATCTAAATCCACTGTTTGTTTTTGTTACACACTAAATAACTTACATTTTATGTTGGCTTTGGAAAACCAGAGGCTGTTTGACAAAAATATTTTTCTTTTTTTTCCCCCTCTACTTTCCCACTATATTTTAAATGACAATGCCTGGCTTCTTTGTGTGAGAGAAAACATACCAACAAATAAGTAATCTCTGCAGAGAGTTTCAGATGTTGTTGAACTTTTTTGTTCAACATGAAGAAGGAACCATAACATTTAGGTTATCTTTCTTCCTTTGTACACATTTTATCAATTTTTCTGATGAAATAATGTTAAGAGTAAATTATTTGCATGAGAATTACTATTTAGATCATTTAGTGGATTCTGAATTTTCTCTGTGGCTGAATATAAACTGTCAGTAGTTTTAATTTTTTGTATTATTCAAAGGCCAGTGGATAGTTACAAATAATGTTTTGTACCAGCATTGTATCTCGTGTTTAAGGATCTGAAAGTGCTATGTAAATGTTATTTTAGCCTTAAGTCTAGCTTCCCCTTCTCTACTCCTCCTGTGATGGTACTGTATACTTATATAAAATTTTGTAAGTGTATAAGGCTGATCAGATAAAAACTCCACATCCACAAGAAAAACAGTACAGACAAGCATTGGGCAAGTCCCAGGCCAGGTCTGGAAACACACAGTAACTTTGCATCCCTTTTATAGGCAGGTACTCAAGGATTTCTGCAGTTCCCCACTGTACAGAGCGCACTTGTTCCCCAGGTTTGGGGAAGTACAGATGATGCATGAAGCCTCTCTAAACTTCTTGCAGTTGTGCCTTGGCCAACTCAAAATCCTGAGTTTAAATCCCCCTTGCAAATGTTTACACATGGATTGCACTTGTGGCTTCTGAACATCTCTAGAAAAAATAATATTTATTACTTTCTAAGGTGCACTATGCCATAATTTTGGCTTGGACTTGAGTGCTTCACAGAACATTTAGTGTGTGGTGATTGTGGGACATTACGTATTTATAAGCTTCACCACAAAAGGATATTTTCCTGTAAAACAGTGTATTCCTTTAACCATGAAATTTTTTTTCCTTCTTAAATGAGGTATTTTTAACCCCATTTTTCCTTTTCATGTATAAAATTGTAATCTAATTTTGACATTTAAACATGGGAATGAAATCGCCGTGGGAGGAGCAGGCATCCCTTTGCTGTGTGGATTTGGCTGTTTAACTGCCCTCCTCTTTGCCTCCTGGAAAGAGAATTCTACCTGTGCTGTAGCTTCAGTGAGTGGTGCTTGAATAGCCTTTCATTCCCACTGCCAAGTAATTTGTATTAACGGTGATCTCAGTGCAAGAACAGTTTCAACTTTATTTACACAGACAGGCGTACATGAAGGTGGACTCTCAGATGTTCTGTCAGACTGCTCTGGGATATATAAAGCTTTGTCGTGTGCATTAGTAGAGTGCCCTTGTCTTGCAAGAACAGAAGTTACCTCCAAACTGGTAGACCTAAGAGCTCTTCCTAGCTTGAGGGTCCAGGTGCCTACTCCAGCTTCAGCCTGATCCACATCATGGAGAAATTTGGGAACGTACCATCCCCTTCCACAAAAACATGGTTTACTTGGGATGGCACCCCAGAGAGGTGGCTGCTCCAGGCAGATCCCCTACAGCTACCTGGGGGGTGCAGGCCTTTGGGGTGTGCCACAGGTTAGGCACAGGCACTGAATGGTCTAGGTTAGTTGCAAAAAACTTGTTAAAGCTTGCATTCCTCTGGAGGAGAAAGCACTTTAAACCAGTGGTTATCATAATCTCGAAGCAGGTGTCTGCTAAATGGGTCAGTGAATCCAGCAATGACTCGTCCCCTGGTTTGTTTTCAGAAAGCCAGATTGCAAACAGTTACTTGAGCAGTCTCAGTAGAGTAACTGTTCCCCACTTTGAGTAGGGGGTTCACAATCTGGCTCAAATTAAAGCCATCTGGCAGCATTTTCTTATATACATTATGAGCCAGAAAACTTCACCCTCATCATGTTCAATCAGCAGGATGCCTAACAGAGAAGGGTACTATTCCACATGAGTAATGGTGGTAGAAACTGTCCCCTACATGATTTTGCATCGGTGAGTTTTTCCTGTTGTAAATTTCTAACAGTCCCATCAGCCATGTGTAGCTCATTAATCTACAGTGAAACATATCTTAAGAAGCTGCCAAAGCAACTAGAAAAAAAATATATAGCCTAAAGAGGTTGGTCATTAGCTAAAGGTCAGATAGAATTGTACAGGAAGCCTCTAAAGAAAGGAATCTGCTGAACTTGAAGTTGTAACAAATAATATGAGTTGCTGAAAAGCCAGAGTGTTAATTATAAAGAAAAAAAGTCCCTGTAAATGGAATGGACAGGTTTGCACAATTTTTGTAAAGCTAAAATTAAAAATATGACCATACAGTTGAAAACCTACAGTAAACTTCTCTGCTATATTTAATTAACCCACAGTTGTTTGGGACTAATAGCCCAGGATTTTTTGTTTGTTTTTAAGAGATTTTATATGGATTTTGGACAAACTTTCATTAATGTTAGTCTGCTGTGTCTTAAAAACTTGGAAGGTTCTTGCTGCAGTGCAAGCTGTTAGTGCACTGGAAAATGTCACCATTTCGTTCAAGGGTATTTGGTGGTTTGTAAGTGAATGACATGGATGATGTTACAGAAATCCTCTGCAGAGGAGCAAAGCTAGGGTGCAAAGAATCCACAAAGAGTCAGCAAGAGCTGCTGACATTCTCTGAAAAATACATAAGGACTGGTAATACAAAGCAGTTAACAGTGGAGGAGATTCCTTCTAGAAGATTCACTGTGTCCTCTTTGAAACTTCAGAAACACAGTTAGTGAGGTTATGACCTGGAAGGTGGATTAGCTGCTCCAGTAGCAGGCTGAATACAGGTGAAATGTGTTAAAAACTTAGTGACACAATGTCACTAAGAGCAGACGTAGGGTATAGGATTCCTTGTCCTCCTTAAAATTTTCTCTGGCCTCATTTTGACTTTTCAGGCTTACTTTAATTTCTTCTGATCTGTATCTGTTTCAATCCATAAAAAGGTATTGCTCACCTGCACTTGAGTCCACAAGAAACTTTTTCTGTGTGCAGCTGATACCATACAAAATGAATCACAATCTCCATACTGTCTTTTCAGAAAGGGACAAAAGAGACACTGAGATCCTGATTATGCAAGTGTGTCTAAGTCTAAAAGCAAACAGTTCATTCCTCCATGGCAGTGAGCTACGCAGAACATGGCAGAGAGGAAGTGTGTAGTGATTTTGAGAGCATGGTTCTGGTCGGAGACTAGATCCTTGGCTGATACAAATCTCCATCAGTCTGAATGGCGCTACATAGTTTTAAACAAGCAGAGCACTTGAACTGGATATTGCACAGATCCCCTTATGGAAGCAACATTGCTTTAGACATGCCCTAGGCAATTGCTCTTATGTCAGCATGGCAGCCAGCTAGTTTCATTGCACCAGAGGTTTTAGGTTCCTCTCTAGTTACCAGAGAAAAGGGTACCACAGCGCAGTCCGGGTCTTGGGTGGGTTAAACCGTTCCCTAACCTGCCCTTTTCACTGACAGAAGTTGGAGCTGATGGTACCTGTACCCCTAATTTGGCAATAAATTTAAGCGGGAGAAACCAGGCCTTTATAGCTTACTGGATTAGGAAAGTATATTTACATTTTCAGTCAGATTAAGTACCTAATTTGCATACACTATATAGATTTAAGGATTCACATGCTTTTAAGAATCTGGCATTAGTTCCCTAAACCCTGCTTTTTTGCTCTCCTTTGAGCACCACAGAGGGCGAGACCGTATAACCCAGTCCAACACTGGAAGGTTTACTTTGAGAGCTTCAGTTTTTCCTCTTTCAGAGTACTCCAGCCCTAGCTCGGATATAAACTAATCAGTTGTGCACACACTTTGGTTTTGTTTCTTTTAACCATGACAGAGTATGGCTTAGGAAATCAGTCCTTTTTAATTGTAAAAAATGTGGCTGCATGAAGCACGCAGATTCTGATCAGTTCCTGCGCTATTCTAAAATCACAGCCTCCATAACTCTTTGGCATATCCTATTAATTCAGATTTTATTTATGTGAAGCTAATATACAGGCTGTGATGTAGCAAGGAGATTCCCATATAGATGTAATTTTTGGAAATATCATGTGTGCTCTGCTATCTTTTATTACATGGTTAGCTGGACTACCCATCCAAACAGAAGAGATAAAAGAGGATTTCTTTATTACCAGAGGCATTTGGTGTTGAAAGCCGAAAATACGTGAATCATTTCATTATTTTAGAATAGGACTTAGAGTACAGAGGTGTTTGCTGTTCTGAAGATAATTTTACCTGAACAGTACACTGCCAGAGAGGAAAGGCAAACTACAAGAAAAATTTAAACACAAACGTAATTTTCTGAAATAAAATGCTGCCCATAACCAACCAATAGCTAACGTAATGATACCAGCCTTTAACCGATACTAATTCAGTAAGTGTCCACAAAGGAGTCTGAAAATAACGTACAGCCGCTCTTCCTCACTTGAGAACTGCCTGAAAGGATTGCTTTCGCATCGAGAGAAAGCCAGTGTCAAGGTAGCAAATTCTCCCCTACACTGAGTGACTCTCCTGGGAGCGAATGCTGTCAAGGACACAGCTCAGATCTTTTGGCTGGCAGCCAGTAGCCGGAGCACCCATTCTGGTTGCCAATTCATAACATGACGAGCACAACACAACCCCAGAGATTTTTAAGGTAATCTGGCCAATAGAGCATTGCTCTACCAAAGGGTGGTCTCCGAATCAATCACAGCCTTTGGCAAGTCTGTTGCCTTACAATTGAAACCAGACATGTTTTCAGTTCATTCTTTGGGTTACTACTGTTCAATGGTGATTTACAAGAGAGTGTGAGCTATGGCAATCTCTCACGCAACTTTAGATATTCCCTAAATGAATGCACATTTAGAAATCTCCTTGCTCTAAAACAATGGCTTATAAGAAAAGAATATTTAAAGAGAAACCATCCTTAAAAATAGGCCAAACTGTCTTTCTTCAACATTCAAAAATACTGAAGCATTGCTCTGCAAAACACAGTGCAAGTAACTCCAGCAGCAACAACAATCCAGTGGGGTAAAACACACCTCTAAATGGGAAACCAAAATATGTTCTTCCAGTTTGATACTCTCAAGATGATGTTTGGTGGGGGGGCACTCAATTTTCTCATTTCTGTCCTAGTTTGAAATGCATTCAGAAGGCCTGTTCAAAAGACTGCAACACAGCATTTCTCAGTAGCACGCTGTATTGAATTACAAAATAAATATCACCAGAAGCAATATCACCAGTAGCAGAATACTGCTATGTTCAATGTTTCTCTGTCATTTTAGACTATTTGTGTCACTCTCAGCACTGTATTTGCAGCATTTATGGTTGTGATTTACACTTACTGTGGAGAAATAAAAAGGGATTATACAGATGCTGATGAAGTTTTAGTCTGTAAGGGTTGCAATCTGGAGTATACATACGAGAGACTTAATACTAGACACAATGTTATTTCCAGTCTTTCAAGGAAAATTTCTACATATACTTGCAAATGTAGATTGCCGAAATCATCAGAAGTGGTTCCAGAACTTGGCTGTCTTCATGGAACAGCCAAGTGGGAACTCCATGTGTCTGGGTCAGATAGCGAGTTCTGTTCTGAATACAGGGCTTGTCTCTCTTCTCCTTTTACCTCTATTTGAGTGTTTCATCAGCCATTTTAGAAAGCAAGAGAGACCAGAAGCTGAGATGAGGAGAGAGACCTTGCTTTAAAGGAGAATTTATGTGTAGAAAGAAGATGAGGAATGTTCTGAGGAGCTCTAACGAGAGTGTGCTTGAGTTTTGATGAAATAAGGAAACATACTGCAGTAGGTGCTCCACATAGGGAATAAAGTCCACTTATCTAATATTTACCGCCCAAACAGCTCAAGTAAACTAGTTTAATCATAAATTATGTCATGCATGCTTCTCGGGAACAATACTTCCTCAAATAGCAGCCATGGTATTAAAACAAACAGAAGTATATTGGGAGAGAAAAACGATGAACTACAACACAAGGTTGGGAAAGGCAGATCAATTCTCGGATATTAGTTGCAAACCAAACCCTCCTGTACATAGGAGTAGCTTGAGGAGCCTTTAACCACAGCCATCCCTTTCCTTTTTATGCCCCACTGTTCAGGCTTGGTGGAGGTCTCTACCCCAATGGCCACGCAGGTTTGGGCACCCCCCAAACCCTTCCCAGAGGAACTGCTTTTTTATAGAAAAATTTTAGCCAAAATCCTTGCACTAGCCTTTGATGTTAGTAGGTCAATACTAAGCTGTACCTTTCTGGGTTTCACATCTCTTCACATCCACAGAGGCTGCACTGACACTCTGGGTGGTAACACACACCAAAAATAAACCCTGAAAACCAAACTGAAAGCACCTGTGCTTTTCTCTGTACCTTTAATCTACTGTTATTTACAGGCAGGGTGATCCTGCATCATTGAGAAAACATTTGAGAGGGCTTCCTTACCTATGCACCAGGAAATATGGATAATAGCATTTTTGTTAATCTCAGTTTAAAAAAAAAAAAGGTTTTGGTGGTTGTTTTTGTCAAGGTCCATCCACACAGTTACATAATTGATACAGCTTTGGCCTGGAGCAGTCAGACAACGCTGTGGCTTGCCTCTGCAAAGTAAAAGGAGAGACTGGGTCTGTTCAGTGACACAGCAAAGAACCAGAGCATGTGCATGAAGTTATCAACATGAAAAAAAATGTGTACATTGTATTTTGATGAACTCTAAATACTATTTTTACTAGGGCTTTTAAAGAAGATGTAGGTGAGCTTTTCCAGAAGACTTTTAGCCTAGAGAGTTCTAATATAAAATATTAATAACTAAAAAAATATAATTCTACTATGTTTTTGTATATTCCCTTTGTAGTGAATATTAATGGATAACTCTAGTACTTAATATTTTCATTTTGTTTAGTTTCCACCTTTAAGTTATACCAGCGTGCAAAGCATGTGTATAGTGAGGCTGCCAGAGTGCTGGAATTTAAGAAGATATGCAACGAAGCACCTGCCAATGCAATCCAGCTGCTGGGAGAATTAATGAACCAGAGCTATATCAGCTGCAGGGAAATGTATGAATGCAGCTGTCCTGAACTGGATCGGCTGGTAGACATCTGCCTGTAAGTTTTGACCACAAGGAAGAGTAATCGCCTGTTGAGAATATTGTTTGAATTGATGAGAAAATATGACATCGTTGGCTATTGCAATTTTAAAATGAAAGTATTCTTGTCTCTTATTACAAAATTAATCTCCTGCAGGGACATTACATGGTCAATTGTTTCCCTACTGACATCTGTGTAATACTTTCAGATGAAAGCTGCAGTTTATGGCTTTATTACAGACTTTGCTTTTGGACTGACTCATCATCACAAGTGTTACGTTAGACTGTTGGCTATTCTTTTTTTAAGTTGTAGAAGAAGTCATAACTGGTTTTCTTAAAACATCATCTTAGTTGTTCTATTTGAACTCTGATACTTTTTGTATATTTCTTAACCATTTCAGAACTGCTGCCATGGGAATTCCAGGGCATAAGAAAGCTGTTCTACATTCTTAGGTTGTGTTGAAATCATAATGGTATATTGTGAAATACTATTGCTTTTTTTTCAGTTAAAAAAAAAAGTGTTGTCTAGGGTATCAGATAGGTTGGACAGTATTTCACCATACTGTGAAAAGTATTCCAAAAGAGGAGTGTGTTAACTGTTATAATGGCTAACACTCTGCTTCTGCTCTCTGCATTGTATGTGTGAGTTTTCCCCACATTATTCAGTCTCCATCGCTGCCTCAGCCTCATTCTTTCAGCTGGGTTCCCTAACTCAGTTTGGCCGCAATAAAAAAAGCCCTCTCAACTCCAAAACACATTCCCTGAGTGCCATTTTGTCCTTTCTCTTCTCCCTCTATTCCTCCCCAGTTTCATATCCTCTAGCCAGAATAAAACAAGTTTGAGAAATGGCATGAAGTGAGCCGTGGCACGTAGCAGGCTGTTCTTTTCATAATTCTGCTACAGTGGATGATGAGATCTGGTATAGCCATGTGTTAATACAGAAAGAAAAAATGAATACTTAGTACTCGCATTCTACTTAGTATTTCATCCATACCACAGGACCAGCATGAAAGGATGTATACATTTCAGTCCCTCTTTATTTCCATTTTTCTGGTACGTTGAATCATGGGACAGACATCTTATGCTAGCTTTGATCTAAATTCAGTGCCTATAGAAGGCATTCAGTGGTTGGTGATCATTTTAACTGTGGCTTGGGGGAATAAACAGCTGCCCACCTGAGCTTTCCCACCACTACTCCATCCCTGCCTCTGCCCCAGCCACCTTCTCCCAGCTGCTTCCCTCATTCACTTCATCGTGGCTCCTGGTGATGCCACCTTCATACTTCTGCTCGTCTGTTACGGCCCCTAGTTCTCCTTGGAGAAGGGCGTGCTTGGTTTGGAAAACTCTGCCCTAAGCCAGAGTGTCACTGCCCTGCCAGAAGGGAAACGTAGGGTGCCATAAGTGTTTGCAGGCCTGAGGTCAAGGAATGTTATTTCACTGTCTTTTAGAAGCAAATAGTCTATAAAGTATCCCATCCTCTTTCTGTATCTTTCAGTCTTGAAGAAAACAGAAACGGTTTCAATTTGAAGCTAAAGAAAATGAATATCTTACCACCTAAAAATGAAAGTTACAAAAATATTTCTTTACCAGCAACTGGCTTTTTTTTTTTTTTTTACTCTTATAATGACAATATGAGTTTTACGAAGATGCAATTTGCCATATGCTTTCTTACTTCAATACTCATGCAGATTTTGTAAGTTGTAATACCCATTTACCAGGTTTGTAAATTGATAGAGTATGATACAGATGATTATTTAGGTTAGTCTGATTTCTTTTGCAGACAAGATCAAATGACCTCTGAGCCAGAAAACTACAAACTTAAAACCGAACAGGAGACTTCTGGACATTCACAGATTATTTTGCATATGGGATACACATGCTGTTTTGTGATAAAACACAGAGAAGCCCTGATAGCCATTGGATAGTCTGATAGTAATTTAGCAATACAATTTTTGTTCCTTCTCTTGGGAGCCAATCCAGTACGTAATTCACAGGCTATGTTCAGTTTATTGTATCACGTAATGATCACATAATAGAATAAGCTACGACAGTCACTCAGCGAGGCAATTCCACCACGGTTGTCCCAGCTACTCAAAGGAAACTGCTGATCTGTGTGATCACCTTCTCTCTGTGAGAAGGGACCCCCCCCCCCAGAGTCAGCTGAAGACAAAAACCATGCTCTACTGAATGATCAAAAATCTTGGGCTACAAAGTCTTGATCCAGTGCAAGGTATCAGCACTGCCTGTTCTCTGACACCGTTGACAGAGGAGAAGCCTTAAAACGTAACATCTGCATTATTTTTAGGTACAGTAACTACCCATTGTTGATGCCTCAGTCAATAGCATCTGATGACTGAACTTTGCAAAAGTGACCAGCCATTTTAAGTGTCTTCACTTAGGGTATCCAGCTTGAATCATACTGATAGGGCCTGTTCTCAGAAATGCCGGAAGAAAACCATCCTGTTTCAAGTAGGTATAAATTGATAAGATCTGCACTACAGCATGGAGTTACCTGTGCTACATTTAAAGAAGCCTGCATGGATGCTAGCAACAGTCTGTCGCAGCACGAAGCTCAGCATGGGGATGGAAATTCTCTGTTTCTCATTTATGCTGAGCTCTGGGCTTTCACAGCTAGACAGCTGCTGCTCTCTGAGCTAGCTTGGGTATCGTGACACTGACTTGCAGGCAGTAGCACAGACACAGCCACAGAACCCAAAAGGAAAGGAGTACGCAGTTAGGGTTTTACTAAATTAAATTAAAATTAATCGGAGCATTTCAGTTCCAGGGACCAAAATACAAATAGCAAAGGAAAAAAGTGATGTCTGTGCCCATGTTACATCAGATTTCTAACTTACCAGCAGAGGAGCCCACAGCTAATACGATGAGCATAGCTAAGCACCACAGTGGAGTGTCATTCGTGTGAAACAACTTCTAATTGGTATATTAAAATTGTTTAATCTGGGTTTTTTTTATTACATTCATTGCACAGAAACAAGTAAATTATTTGTTCATTATTCTTTACAGTCTTGTCCCATCAAGAATATTTCCTAAGAAATAGATCTTTCTTCTTCAGAAGTTTGATATTCTTTAATGTTTTTCTGATTCTGTGATTAGATTTCTAAAAGCGTGTAGCTATTCTAGGTGACTGCAGCTTAAGCCAACATCTAATTTTTGGAAACTATTGGAAAAAATGTCTTAGCTTTTCTCATGTTGTACATTAAAAAACTAAGGGACATAAAATCACTAGTCACTCTAGGAAAACTTGGCTGATGTGATTATAGAAATGGCCAGGAACTACATAAATTACATTCTTTACTTACAATGATATACAGCTGCCCTGTAACTTTAAAAAGCCTTTCCAAAAATACATTCCACAGAATTGCCTGAGTCTACTGCTGCTCTCTCCTTACAAGGTTTAAACTGTGAAGAATAATCTGCATATCCAGATGTTTTCTGTTTTGCCTAGATCTTTATGTTTTACTGTACAACCTCTGCCAAGAAAGAAAGGGATCCATACTTGCTGTGGTTTGTAGTGCTGAAAACTGTAACCACTAGTTGGTCAGTTGTTTTTTTTTTCTTTTTGCAAAGACAGAAGACTTGTACTTTCTCCAGCCTATCTCATGATGTTAATAGCTGTTTTATCTGTTAGGCTTTTAAAGTAAGTAACACAGAAGATTTACTAAACAATTAAAGAACAAAAAATTGGACCTGAGCTCCTGAATTCCTTAGGTACTTTTGAAAATCTCTCAGAATCTTTGAGTGTTGCAAATAACTTTCTTTCATTCCCTTACTCTCCATCTTTTAGTGGTATAAATCCTGATAATTTTTGTGTTATCAGCCATACCCTTACAGCTGAAGATAGCTGAATCCTCTCTGATCACTTTTAAAAGATACAGTTTTTACATTACATCCAGCTGCAATATGGTAGCCGAGACAACTCTGCATTTTATTAAGACTCTTATCACTGATGATTTTCTTAAAGCTGCAAAGCCTGGAGTCACGGCACAATTGAAAAATCAACAAAACAAACAAAAAACCACCTACAAAAAGAAGTTTGCAGCTCTTTCAGAGCCAGAAAGGCTTGAAGATGCTATTCAAATGCACACCAAGCTGCAAAAGAGAATAAGTATAAACCCCCCCCCCCCCTTTATATATTTAAATCTCATCATATTAACTCCATGCTTTCTAAATAGCTGGTTCATAATTTTGAGTATTTGCAATTAACAATATTGCTCTGATTTTTTCACCTCTTACAGCACAGTTATTTTTAAAATTAAGTACTGCAATGTCTTACCCATCACTTCAATTTTTATTCTTTCTATTGCTGCAGTACTCAAGTTTTTACTCTCATTTACACACACACACCCCGTTCCTCATAAGACAATTCTTGTTTTATCTAGTGAATACTGGAACAAGATCTATAAACTCTTCAAGAAGCAAAGGCCAGAACCCGGGACGGGGAGCCAAGTGCCCCCAGCACTGGACTACAGATACGTTATCTTTCTTGTGTGCTCCGTCTCTCCCTCTATCACTTGTCCTCATGGCTGCAGCATAGCCCGGGCGGTGTGTAGGGTACTTTCCCACATGTTCAATCCACGTCACCCACTGTGTAGGTGAGCACTCCATCCACAAGATTATTGTCTGCTCATACTCCTCTTCATAAATGCGTGATTTAGATGCCAGTGCACAAGAAGAGAGTGTCTGGCTGTGAATCCCACTTTACCAGAGGAGTCTAGCTTAGGCTTGAACCGATTAAGACTTGAAAAAGACAGTTTCAGACCTGTTCCAAAGTTAACTTTCTTGTGTTTGACCTAGATACCTCCCACGCACCAATCTCCAGCGGAATTAGGTGCTCACTTCTGAATTCCTGTAATATCGGGTGCCTAGTTTTCAGGTATTACAGCACTGCCCGTCAAAATGCCAAGTTCCTCAGCATTAAGCTCAAAGTGTCTAATCATATCACCACATTTGAAACTGTTAGCCACAGTATTTTGAAACACAGTGACTTCAGCACTGAAACAGGCATATTTTCTGTCTACATTATGCTTTATTTCAACTAAGTATTTTAAAACGACTCAGTAAAAATGAGGCATGAGCATGACCACAGAGAATTATGAAATCAATAAAAGGTTCAGAACAATTCTGAAGGGATTTCAGTTGCCTACCAAAATAAAAGCCAGACACCATCAGAAATACAAAGTTCTGACTGAGGTAACAGACCAAACGAGTACAGACAGTTGATTTAGCAGACTTTGAAAAGTGGATTGGGCCTTATGAAGTCGATGGGAATTTCCCTATTGATTGCAATTGAGACTGGATTGGATCCTGCTCTTTTTAGGAGGTTGCTCCATGGACCAGAAATGACAAAAATTGCATCAGAGAATGAGTGGCTTACAGGAATAATAATAATAATAAGTAAAATAAAACACCAACAGGAAGTAAAGAATGAACATAAAATCGAGTCAATATGAAGGGTGGCACCACACAGACACACTGAAGAAAGTGTTTCTGTTCAAGAAAAGATGTAAGCATGTTTAGAATCAAACACATATGTAAGTACTTGCTTGAAATATGACCTAAACCTCTACTAACCCAGCAGTATACCAGATTCATTTAACATAAAATGCACATATGAAAAATTACCACAGCCTACTCAGAATGAGCTGTCATTTTCCAATATGTTATTCACATGATGCCATCTCTCCCTCAGACACATTCTAAGACTGGTATATCTCTCCATGCATGGGTATTGGAAACATATCAAAAGTATTTGTTTGCAAATCAGATTAGATCTCTCATGAGAATAAGATTCAAATGAGTTTTCTAAATCATTCTGTGCTGACTAGATTAGAAGAGCCCCAAAGAAATTTATTACATCGTCTTTTCCTACTTTTTCTGAATCTAAGTAAAGATCAGGAACACAGGTAAGCAAACTAATCAAAATAATTCTACTAAATTCTAATGAGATGGCGTCTGAGTCTTGCAGAGTAATGGCATGGGATTTGCTGTAGGACATTTCTAGCAGGCCAATATCTTGAGGCTGGGAATGGTTTGTATTTTGGATGTCATTTATTTGTCATTGTTCTTTCTATTCACCCTCCTTATTAAGAGCATTTTTTTCTTTTGGGATTAAATTCTTACTTTACCTCTGCTGCTGTAGATCTCATAAGTTCATGAGGTTCCTCTAACGGGAGATACCTAACTCTGTCTATTCAGAATGAATGGATGTTTGAGTGCAATGACTCTGTATGACTTTTTAAGAGTTTCTGAACTCCCCTTTTTTGACTGGCATGCACAGCAGTCCTGCAGAAGCCTGTGAATCTTCAGCATGTTTTAGATCTGTCCTGGAAGAATAGAGCTATTTGTCTTTGCCACATTAGAAAATGGCTTGCATGCCTACATCCTGTGCAATTAGTTTATGAACCCTCTTTTGTTATTTTTGTCATGTATTTCTGTTTTCACTTCTGATGTCTTATGAATGTTGCTAACACAATTCCTTTCTTCCCCTGCTTTCTTCATCTCAGCTGTGCTGTGATCCTTAAAACAGCTGATGCTGAAGCATTATAAAAGAGGGTGGCTTTTGGAATTGACAGAAACTACTATATTGCAGTTTAAAGCGTCAGCATTTTTTTGGTCCAAAATGGTAACTGCAAATTGCTGTAACGTCGCATACAACCAAGTGAACTTCAGAAAAATCAGATGACATAGATGTGTTTTGAGTAAAGTATTCACTAGTTTTCTGTAGGAATTTTATATACGACAAATTACCCCTTTTTGGTTTATTTTACATGATTTTTTTCTGTTATTTTGTTTTAGGCAATTTGGGGCTATCGGGTCACGTCTGACTGGAGCTGGATGGGGTGGCTGCACTGTGTCAATGGTGCCTACTGACAAACTGAATACTTTCCTTAAAAATGTAAAAAAAGCTTATTACCAAACCAACATCCAAAGGTTAGCACTGGAGAATAATAGTCTGTTTGCTACCAAACCTGGAAGAGGAGCTTTGGTTTTTGTTGAGGCCTAAAGAACGTAAAAATTTTAAAGAAACTATGTAGGGCATTTAGAACTGGCAGTACTTCCCATGCCACAGTAAATGAATGCCTTTTCTGTTTTTTATTGTAATGAGCAGTTGCTATTATCAAAAAATATATTTCTGAAGAAGCGATTAAAAGAAAACTCTGATTATAAAAATCTTTTTTTTCCATACTATAAATATCTTTCAGTGTAAACTTTGATTTACAAAACCTATTGACAAGGAAAACTGAAATTGAAATAAAGATGATTCTTTGTTACAGTGGATCTCTCTTCTTTTCCATTTACTGTCAGAAAAGTAAGACTAGGTGGAGCAATGAGCTATTCCATTGTAGGGCAGGAGCCTCACAATGTCTGCAGGGCTGTTCAGTGCTTATTCCCTTTGGGTGCTGGATATTCATTCGTTTAGAGTGTCCTGTAGAAATGGAAGCATTCGAAAAATTGGAAGGAACTTGCTAAACATTAGAAGTTTTATATTCTCCTCAAACAGGATTATTACTGTTGTAATTAATGATAATAATAATAATAATAAGGTTGTAACTGCAACTGGAAGTACAGCGTCCACAATTCATAACCCATCTCCTCAGTAGGAGAAATGATTGTGATTGCAGAAGGTGACTGTACATCAAGATACCCCGAAGATGTCCTAACCCTGCCTCCTCGTGGAAAATTCAGTTCCTGTGCCCTCTCCCTCACAGCACACAAACTTCCACTTCTCTCATATCTACAATGAAAACACAAGAGAAGCTTTGATAGTGTCATAACCCTTGCAGCCATAAAAGATGTAGCAAGATTTGTCCCTGTGCACATTTTTGTGATGCTAAACGCAAGTTAACATCCGGAAGTCTGCATCAAATTAGAGATCTCTAAGAAGAGATCCTCTGTACATTACCCATGCCGATTCAGGCCAAAAACAAATTCTTAGAGGCTACTAATTCTGTGAGAGGACTCTGCCAAATTTGAACACAGCAAATGAACAACAGCCAATGCAAACTGCCAGATCTTTTCAGGAACCTCAGAGGGGACATGTAATGGTAATATTATCACTAGAGAAGATTTCTGTTTTCTACAGAAATCTACCAGGACTGGACTAAGACTACCAGGAAACACGAACAGAGTGCTGTAGATCAAGCAAATCAAGTACTCAAGAGAGAAAAAGGATGGGGTCTGGGCATGATGGGGAGATGAAGAGAGGATTTGGAGGGAGGACAGTTAAAAGGATGCATTTGAGAAGGGGAAAGCAAGGGATAAGGGAGACAGTTAAGAACAAGAGTCAAAATTATAGGAAGGTTTAATCTCAAAACATTCACTTTTACTATTTATGGAAATCTAATATCTTGTAACCTATTTGTAATGTACAGCAAATATGCTTACATTCAACTAAACCTGTAAACAGAGGACTCCATAAATCAAACAACAGTAAATATCTTCAAGAGTCTCCAAGATAACCGTAGAGATTTTAAAGAAAATAATGCCATGGCTTTGTTACCAACTGCCCTATTAAATATAACCCTCAGTTTAATTCAGCAAGTTCCTGTTTATTGTCCTCTCATAAAAATGGAGTACAACGTATTTCATTAATATATTTGCATTGAACTTTAGTTCAGCTGGATGCATGGAAGCACTAATCAGCGTATGAGCAGAATAAAGATATATTAGGGTTTTTTTTTTTCTCTTCTTAAGTTAGGCATGGCACACAAAGTCATGGAATCTTCCCAAAAACATGCAGGCTGCAGTACATTTCAGAATTTTTCTGTCAATGAATCTTATAAATGATATTCTCATAAACAAAGAAAATAGCAACCTGACACAGTATAAGAGAATAAAACTGATCGTTCTAAGCTTCTGATTAATTTCTTTCCTTTCCTTTTTTATTGCTTCAGTGTCTTTCCCATACTTTTGCTGAAATCTCCAAATTAAATTGGGTCATAACTTTCATTGAAAGACAGAGTATTCAAACTATATACATAAAAATGGCACTCAGGTATTTTTATTTACTGACTACCAATAGGAAGTACATGTTTCTTTTTAAACAAACAAACAAAAAATATTGAATGAATTTGTGGTTTGGGTTTTTTGCCTTTTAAACCTTTGAAGAAATTTTTCTACACAATGGTAACCAGATAATCAGAGCATGAGAATGATATACCAACAATGTGTAAGGTAAGCAGCAAGGATATTAGTAATATTTCTAACAATAAAGCAAGAAGATTTGGGGTTGGATTAAAATTTTTGTGTATAAAGAACCAACTCCTAAGCAAGTCTTTCCAGGTCTGTATTTTTCATAGCTTTTTCTGACTGTTTTCAAAATCTTTTCTGTAGCTAAAATAATGCTAATCTGTGTATACACACACACACGTATATTTGGAAAACTAACAAAATTAAATGTCAGAAAATATATGCAGAAGTGATGCATCCTGTTAGCATGAGCTGTGATTATCAGTGGAGTGTGATTTTATCTTATTATAATGTCTGACTAATTCATTCAATCATGAGTTTAATCTTACTGTGCAGTAAATGGGTTCCAAACACTTCCAAAAAGTATTTGGAATGGAGACGCTGTTAGACATCTAAGTGCAGCAACATTGCCTGGTGCCATATTAATACTCGGTATTATCTTAATCCCATTGACATGTACATCTTCATCACTGTACTTGCTGACTGTGTATCTTGTATGTAGGAAAATGCTCATGTTCCGAAATAGAACGAGAGTAATTTTACCATTCACTTGATGGGAAGGGATCGTGACTGTATATTTGACATTTGCTCTCTTTGGACACAGCACACACACACACACACACAGACACATGTATATATGACAACCTAATATATAGTAATTACTTACATAACATCTTTGGGAATATTGGTTAATACAGTTAATATGATCTGAATGCCAACTTTGATTTTAGTAACTGCCATGTACTTACTCAGTATAATCCTTCTGAAATTCCTCTCCGAGTCCATGTGTCTCTTTAATAACATCTTGATATGTTGGAGCAACTGCTGTGCTACAGTTTCAGTCAAGTGAAAGATTTGTATTTTCAGCTAACTACAAAGTTTATTTGTGTGCTAAATCCCAATCAGATATAGATAAACAAAGATACACCCAGAACAACATTCACAAGAGCGACCTTGTTCTAAAAAAAGATACTTTGCACATCATAGCTGTTAGGGGCAGAATTGAAGTAGTGCTTTCTGATTCTTGTCATTATATGCTTCATGAAGAAAAATGAAGTCTATAAAAGGACTTATACTGCAAAGTAACAATAGCATGAAAACCAGACTGGCAAGGCTTAACGTCACAAAACCTGTGAATCATGCAGCATATTAAATTATATTTTAAATGCTAATTTTGAGATGGAAGGCTAGGTTCACAATAAGAGAAAGAGACTGGTTAATAAGAGACTGGTTCACAATGCAGAAAGGAGTACAATGGGGAACGTAAAACTATAACTGAAAATCGCTCCCTGTGATATAGCCACCTTTGACAGATCTTCCCAGTGTACACAGGATTGGCAGAGAAAGCGCTGCTAAGCAATATTGCTGTCACATCTGTCCTACCTCAGCTGTTTTTTCATTGAACACTCTTCTGAGATTCAATATCTCATAAAATGGAGACAAAAGATTCATTCTGTTCTTGATCTTCTCTCTCATACTCTGCCCTCTGCTTTTGGACTTGTATCGAAAGTAAGTAACTACGAGATTCTGCAGGCTACCACATCACAGCCTCCGATAACACCACTGTGTTTACTAGGAGACAGAATCTGCCACTGATGATGGTGGATAGTCCCCAATCTCCTCCTGCACTCTCTCATACTTCGGTGGGACTCAATACTCAGTCTAACTCAGGTAGTAGGACCAAGCTGTAATTGATACATTGGGAACTGCTGTTTTCTGGGCACATTTTTTTTCCTCAGGTCAGCTATGATTGTTTTACCAGTAAAACCTGTAGATGAACATTTTCTGAAGCCCCTGAAGTCTCTGCAGATTTGGTCACTGAGTTCAGCAGAACCTGGATTTACCCCAGCTTATATTCCCTAGCAAACATTTCACTCAGTAGGATAACACGTAGTGAGAGTTTGCACATAAAACTGATATGCCCAAAATCTCACATGTAATTAAGACACTTATGCCAAGACTTATAAATGGAAAATCTGCAGAGGAGTAAAAATTGTTGAAGCTAATCAGATGAGAAGACACTAAGGAGCTTTCAGAATTAATTGACCAATAAAATGTTTGAGATTGATTTCCAATAGCAGTGGTTCCTGCAGAAGCAACAAACTGGATGAGGATTTACACAAAAGCATTTGGTATATTTATTGGATTTTAAGTCTAATGCATTTTGAGAATTGCTGTTGTCTCCTAAGCACTACTTTGTTGGCCAAAATTACACATTAATATTAAAAGGGAAAAAAAAAATCCTCTCCCCACAAAAGCATGCTTTTATGCACTTGGCACACGAGGCTCAAATAACTCAATAAAGATTAGATGTACTTCAAACTGAAACACACTACTGCCCAAGCAGCTGTGGTCTTTCCAGCCAAGCTGTGTGTGATTTGGGGTGGGAATAAAAATAGGTTCTGTTAGCCAATGATCAAGCCAGATGTGTGTTTTGTTTTTGGGTTTTTTTAAATCCAAATTAATTTTTCAAGGGACGCTAAAGCAGGTTTGTATGAAACTCTTACAGCAGTTCCTGAGGATTATTATTAAAGGCATTATTTTTTGCCAAATTTTATATAATTGGGGGGTTTATTCATGTTGTTCTCCATTTTCTGGTTTCTTATCAGTCCCTCATGTGACAAATATATATATTTATTTTTGTTGGCTAAGCTGTTCTGATTTCAAGCGAGATTTCTTGGTTGTGTTTCTATTGATCAATTATCAACAGAATTAAATTGTTCTGATTAAATGCTGAAGAGTTTTCTACTGGCTTTCTCCCAGTCAGCATGCTTTCTTGTAACTGTCTCCTTGCTGTCCAGGTTTCTGTCTCGAGAAGAATTAAGACAAGACGACCCTATCCTTGAGGAAGGATTCAGTGAGCCATTTTTAAGCAGCAATAGCAGCTGCATGAATAATGATTTTTTTATGAAGGTCTGAACCTAATTTTATGTTAGAAACATAAAGCTATAACTTTCATAGCTGAATTAAAAAGTCTAACACAAAACAGGAGCTAAAATCAGAACCAAAAGAGTCTAGCAAGGATTTACAGAACTTCTGTCAGATTAAGTTAAAGCTCCACAGTTGAATCATAAACTTAATTGGAGCCAAATACTAACTATGAACAGAAAGATTTGGGGACAAAGGGTTAAAGATCAAGGAAAAAATACCTATTGTGCTGTTTTAAAAGTTAGTTATTGTCAGGCCTTGACCCTAAGAATATATCCAGCTAAATTCCTGTGCAAGTTTTTCTACAGCAAATCCAACTGCTGGAGAAACCCAATCAGCAGCAGAGCAGATGATGAGCTTTCAAAAGCCTTGATTTTTTTTTTTTTTTTCCCCCTTTTCAGAAGACCATTTGAGAGAGTGAGAGGAGGCCTGGGCTTTTGTTTCTGAAGATCTATAACCTGATGATGGCCAATGGGGAGAGACAGGGGCACTGTTGCAAATGATTTTCAATACTTCCTCTAGAGGGAATAAGATGGCTAGTGTAAGCTGCTTCAAGAGACGGACTTACAGGATTCTTGCTATTGTTGTTGAAAAACTCCAAAATTTATTGTCTTGTCTGAAATTCATAAAATATTTAACTTTCTTGATTAAGAGATTTCAGGGCTTTGCCTTCACAAAGCTGATTTTTGGTACAACAAATTAAATGGTTAAATGAATAAAATCTTACTGACAGAAGAAAATGTAATGATTTGTGGGATTTCTTAGTACTATACTAAACTAGCAGCCTCTTGCACACAGCCTGCTCTTGGTGACCTTCTTTCTCCCTGTCTTAGCTGTGCTCATTCAGCAAGAAAAATCTGGTCGGATCCTCTGAAAGTGAGGGCACAAGAAACTATGCCAAGAAATGCACATCAACTTGAGTTAGGGGCATTGGGGTGTTGGTGCACGTTTTATACTTCTGTTCCATCACTCAAAAAATGGCAGTGACCCTGTAAGCTCTTTCAAGCGAGCCTAAGGGGTTGGGTTAACAGAGTCTGAATCTCAACTATCTGCTTTAGCTCCACTAATGAGATTTATTTTATTTCTATGTAGGTGGTCTTTTATTTCTTAAATGCAATTAGCATACAGTTGTTGCCTGATGGTTTTATTTATTTTTGAAAGTGCCGACTACTGGACTTGCTTTCATAGTTCTAGAGTTTCCAGAATTGACTTTTGTGCTCCACAAGCCTATTTTCAGGAAATATGTTGTAAGAGGGATGATATTTTGAACTCTACTTTTATGGCTGCAAAGGCTTCTCCTTTTTTACTCCCTTTGTCTGTCATTAGGGCCCATCTTTAATTCCTAGATGTGTTTTTTGGAGATAAGTTCGTTTCCTTTGAAATCCATACTATTAAAACAAAACATTAAAAATACTTTAAGTCTTTAGACAAAGTTATGTGTTTATTTTATGAGATTCTATGCTGTGTAATGTTCCGAGTGCACTGAAATTTACATATTTGTCCATTTTTAGGTTTTGTCTAGACATTTCCTGACGTGTTCATTAGCTGCCTTTTGCTCATTACATAAATGCATGAAAGACCATCCCTCTTGCTGTTTTAGCTGTAAAATGAATAGAAGGTTTTAGGCTTTTAATCAAACTATGAAGAATTTCAACATCCGTTTTTTTGAGGATGACATGGACGAGTGCTATGTAGTGTTTCCAACTTTTAAGTTTTATTACAGTCTTGCTTTCTGTGATTCATGAATTTATAATTCATACTCTCAAAAAAGAAAATGGAACATTTTTGAAAATCAACATCATGCATATTGCAAATTACAATAAACATGTCAGCAAAAGTGGATATACTAACAGTTTATGGTGGCTAATTTGCTAATTTATTCTTTTTATATAAATGGACAAATTACGACTACCCATTGTGGTCACATTAAAGGGAGAATGGTGTGGAAATTTCTGTTCTCAATAAACGCATAAAGAAGTGGACACAACTTATTTTTAGACAGAATTCTGCTCATAATGTGAACAGTCACCTAAAATCTGCTGAGAAAAACATAAATCGGTTTCACAAGAAGTCTAAAATTTTCTTTTTATCCCATTAGTCAGCCTAATAACAAGTTTTACAATTTTTCCTTGTAAAGTTCATAAAAACAATATGACAAATATAAAAATACCACACTGGAAGCTGGGAAAAAAAAAAAAGGGAGTTTTGTCCACTCTTCTATATGATGTTGCGAAATTTGTTGAAGCCAGTGAAGTTAATTTAAACTACTATAACACAGAAGCTGACACCTAAATACGCTGAATAAGAGTTTCCCTGTTGTAACAAAAGCTGCCAAGATTGCCAGTATTCTTTGTAAGCAAGCTGTGACTTCCCTATGCTGAATACACTGAAAAGCAGTGGCAAACTAGTTTTTCTTTAATGTGTTGTGTGCAAACACTTCAATATTCAGAAGATAAAAATTCTAAGAATTCCCATCAGAAAATGTTTCAGGGGAACTCAAGTCAGTCTTCATTAAATCCTCCAAAACCAGTCAGAACAATTTTACATACCTCAGGAAAAGAACAGAATTGATTAGGAAATCTTTGCTTCTGAAACTTCTTTGTTTAAGATACAAACACAAAGGGCTCTGAATATCTGTACTACACAACAGATAAATCCTCTCTACATTCAGAAACATACATACCAGACAGAAATAGGTCCAAATTCAGAAAATGCTCTAAACTTCCTCAAGATTTATAGATATTTGGATCCAAAGAGTATAGTTCAAGGCCATAATAGAACCAAGTCAATACATAAAGCTAGAATCCAGATATGATAGGAGTTTCATTACATTTTGTGAGGTTTGATTTACGTTTCTCATTCAGCCTTATTGCCCAAAAATCTAACAGAAATAAAATAAAGTAACCAAGCTGAACTGCAGTCTAACTTAAGACATTTTAAATCATATGTTAGGTTAAAGGATAACAAGATGAAGGACCAATCAAATCTTTTTTCTTTATTTCTAAGTTTCTCTTTTTTAGGCAAACCACTTGCTGAGATTGTCTGCATTACTGTGGTCTGTCTCAGTCTAGAAAAGAGAAAACTGTCCCAGCTATTGTGGATCATAGCAGAAAAAGGAAACAAAATAAATGGGTGAGACTTTAGTAATGCATTCTTCTCCTCCCTGCCCCAGCTGGTTTAAACCATTGTGGCAAAAAACTTTGAAGAAAGGTTTTTAAACACAATACAGGTTGGGAGTCAAAAAGGACATGGTTGTTTGTAAACTTCAGTACAATTAGTCCTGCAAGTCAAGGAATATGACACAGCATTATCTATTTCATGTGTCTTAAAGCAGTAGGAGACCAAAGGGCTTTGGCCACTGAAGTCTGAAGAGGACACGCTTGCATTCTGGATCTGAACCGATAAAAGAGGAATGTAAAAATGGGAGAAATAGCAGTAACGGATATTATCAAACTAACTGTCTGAAAATAATAACAGAACAGACTAGGAACTTCTACATACATTAAAAAAAGATATTTATGCGGAGAATTTTTTTTAACTAAGATTTTTTTCACCAAAACAAAGTAGTGTACTACATAATGGTGATATCAGTATAAGAAGGGATCAGAATTTCTGACACAGACTGATGGCAATGATCTAATGTTATGGGAGACCATTCTCCATCTAGAGCAGGAAAACTACAGACTACAATAGGCATAAGACCAAGTCCTTGGCATGGAATATAAACACCTGCAAGTAAGCTTGAGTTATTTTAAAATCAATGCAGTATTTTATGCGCAGAACATAGTGAATCGCATTTTAAACTGCAGTTTACTACAGTCACGCTCTTACCTTAATCTGACTAATTCATTCTTATCTAAGGCTAAAGCGTTTTCCTTTTGTGAACATTGAAAGCATTAAAATACAGTAGAAAGGAGAGTTGAAAAGAAAACATATAAAACCTTGAAAAACAACCCAGCCCAAATACAGGCTATAAAAGGAAAAGTCCAGCATAATGCAGCAGTATTCAAAACCACTTATAGTAAAATTTATACAACAAACTTAAAGATTACATTTATGTCTGACTTATTTGTCTACTTTTTCTGTTAAAACAAATCACACCTAAAACTACTGCAACGGCAAATCAGTAAAGAAAAATCCCCTTGTTTTTCAGTTTATTTTCTCCAATTGCATGTATTGTTGTTTTCTCTCCATAATGCTCTATATTCTGAAAATGCTGTCGTCCTATTTTTCTGACATCCCTTTTCATCATGTAGCATTTTCTTGGTACTGTAGGATACACATCACACTTTCAGTGAAATGTTGACAAACCAAATCCCCTTAGTAAATTTCCCACAATTTTTTCCAAACAAAATGCTATGCAAAGAGATTTCACTACAGATAATGAGTCAGTTAATGAAAAATGGTGCTAAGAAGGTTATTTAATCCACTTCTTGTACCTTAAAGGATTAAACTACATTATTGGGAACATACTGATCTGTCAAATCATTGGAAACTAGACAACATCTTACTAATACTAGCAAGAAAACACAGATCCTTAGCTCTGCCTATCTCAGATGTTTTTAGAAGACTTCTATTAATAATCCTAGATTCCTAAGTAGTAGAAAGTAGGGAGTAAATATTGTCTTCACAAGACTGACATCTTTCTGCCTGCCTGTCCCCACCCTGCCTGCCTACTGAAGTGAAAAATAAGCTGTAAAACACAGGCATGTGAGTATTCAACTTCATGCAGTTTGAACAGGAAGCAGGCGGATGGGATTTTGCCCGTGCGCCATATAGAAACATTACACTTCACGCAGTGCACACATATGCGCACATGTTGTCCAAGTGCAAGCCTTATGTTCTACAAAGCTCTCCCCGTAATTTTTTGTTACAGTAACAAATGAGTAAAATGATTACTGGACAAATGGAGTACGTAAGCATGACATGCTGAATTTTTTAGATCTTCGGTACCCTCATGTCCATTCAGAAAAGCTGTTAAAGAAAGTTGTTCACTTCTTGAAGGTTTTGAAACAAACAAGCAAGAGAGTTCTAACTTGCAGTTTTACAGTAAGTTGTCAGGCATCCATGAAGGCAAAGCCAGATCTTAACTGGGCAAGTACATCTTAGCCACAGGTTATAAAGCAGACACAGATGTACAAAACTATCAAGACAGGAAAAAAAAAGTTTGGAAGAACAGCGAGAAAAGCTTTACATTTTTGCATAACAGGAAATCCACTGAACAAAAAAGAACTACAAATAACCACTAACATGCTTCGTTTGCCTTAAAGAAACACAAAAGCTCCTAAAATGAGAAATAACCTCATCGAATAAGAACCACAAAGTGAAGCATTTTATTTCAAAAAAAATGTCTTTGAACACAGCAGCTCAGTGCACAGAGAAGATGATGGAGTTGAAGACAAAGAACTGCTAAAATAGAAATGAAATGAAAGCCAAGATGAAATAACCTCCTCAAGTTCTGATGCTGGCAGACTAACACCATTCAAAAAAAGTTTTCCAGCAATGACAATTATCCCATAGGGCTTCAAAACAATTTATATACTCACAAGAAGAATACGTGTGAGAATAATGTTCCAGACTGCTGAAAATTAGCAAAAAAGGGAAGGAGGTACCAAGCCCTTCCAGGTTAGTTAATTTGAATTCTTAGAAAGATGTTAGAATACAAAGGGGAAGAAAGGTTACTTCATACTGAGATATGCTGCTTCATGGGCAAACATCTACTCCAGGAGCCTGCATCTCATGACTTTTCTTTTTGCCGTAGCAGTACACACAGATTATGTAGAGTCATCCGCCTTTTTCAAGCCCTGCTATGTGCACAGTCATAGGGATAACTCAGTTCTTCAGTTTCAGAAGCATTTAAAAGAGAAAAATCTGTGACAGTGAACGTATATTTGGGCAACATATATAAAATCTTTAGTTACTGGAAAGTACTCTTCCCTTTTTTCACTTGTCTATTTTTTACACTATAACTGAGGAGACAGTACTCCCCTCCAGAAGCTCAATAATAATTTCAAAGTGTGTCCGAGAGTTCTCTCAGCAAAGCAATGATTCAAGAAGTGCAAATGAGGCATTGTACTCAAGCACAGAACTTCAAAAATGCATGAATGCAGCTCCAGGTAGCTGCACTGCAGAGATGTAAGGTGGAACAATTCTTTGGCCACATCCTTGTTGCAGGTCTAATCACCAATGAAGAAAATAATTCCGATTGCCTCATAGCAATTCTTTCCATTGCCCATCATTTAAGAGGTCATTCCCTCTGCAGAGATATGTGTAGTTACGTGTCTCACCAATAAAGCCAAATAAAGACCTCATTGAAAAGGCTTGTTTTTTCTGACATAGCTCAGGACTTTCTGAAACCAACAAGCATAGAAACACTTTAGCCATAAGATGTGAATTTAGGAAAAAAAATGGATCAAGTAATGTTCTGACTGACCTTGTTCACAATGTAGTGTTCAGAGACATGCTATCAGGGAATAACATCTGTGTGCTGCATGAAAATCTCCCACTGCATGCAGAAGTGACAGGCACAAAAAAAATACTTCCATGGAAAATGCAGTAGCAAGCAGGCGGACAAGGACCTGAAAGGCTGATCCATACAAGTAACAAATTTAGATGTCACTGGTGCAGGGTACCTCTGAGGAGGAAACACCCTCACACCAGGAATAGAGAAGATGGAGAGCTCCTCTGATAGGTACTGAGAGCAGAATTTATATTGCTTATTAAAACCAGGAGTGATCTCAAATCCTTGCGGTGCTCTCCTGCTGTGCAGTAGTGTTCTCCCTGAAAAGAAGAAAGTGGACAGAGTGGAACAAGATTGGTAACCAAGAAGATGAGGCTAAAGAAAAGCTACTGTCATCAAAGACGGTGTCAAATGATCAGAGAGGAAAAAAAGGAGAAAAGGATGCCAAAGAACATGAACACTTCCTCCTCCTACCTTGATCCCCAAGGGATCCCAATGTCCCAGGCTGAGCGAGACTGTGAGAGGCAGTATCCAGCCCATTTTGCCAGCCTAGTGAGAACAGCAATGGAAGAGTCACATCTCAGAACATGGCTGAGCCCTGCAGCCTGACAAGTCAGTAACGAGGTTTTTGTTGACAAGATTTGAGTTTCATTTGAATCACTGAATATCTGTCAGAAAGAGGAAGGAGCACAGGATTACCACTGATACCCCTTTTCCCTTTACTGTAACCACCAAGCTCAGTGGCACTGCCATAAAAGCACCTTCAGGGGCCACACTTAAATGCATCTCAACATTTCCTGAATTGCTGACTCTGTCTCTGATAACATTATGATTACAACTGGATCTAAAGAAGGACCTGCATGTCTGAAAGCTGACGTTTTCCAAATTACATAATTCGGTTTAATTAAAATACTGCTTCTTCCCACAAACTTTTCTCATTTGTGTTACACATGAACACTAGATACTCAAATCCTTCAGAAATTTAAACTTAACAAGATGGTCAGTATGTCAACAGGGCTTCTTTTATAACTCCTATGACCTCACCCATCAATCCTTATGAGCAACACAAAAATAATAGCTCTGAGGTTTATTCCTCTTCCTTTTACATTCCTCCACAGTAGGTAAGTCCAGAAACCATTTAAACAGACATAAGTGTTTAAAAACAGTTAATAAGAATTAATTAAGGAAGTCTTAATCAAGAATAACCAGGACTAGACAAATCCTGATTTTGACAAGCTTCTCATCAACAGAATTAACATTCATTTACAGTCCACTGATGGACAGTTTAGCTAAAGGCACAATATACCCTGAAGAACCTTTTTATTGCTGACAGTAATACTTGGATTAAAATTAGCACAGCATGATTTTTAAATCCCAAATTGAGTCTGCAGAGAAGGCAGTTAAAAAAGGGTTGGTTTTTTTACTTGCAAACTGAGCAGACTTGATCTGGAAATCATTAACAGATAATAAACATAACCTTCCCCCACTCACTCCCAAGATGCCATCTCTACAGTCACTTTTCAGAATACAGTTGTATTTTTACAACATGTCATCCTACAGAGAAGAGCCTCACAGGCTTTCATTTTATCTGATTTCTCTCTTACTGCTAAGAAATTAGTGCCTTCTCTTCAACAGGACTCAGTTCCTAACAAGGAGAAAGAAGTGGAGTGAAAGGAGAAAGAAAAGTTGGTTTGCTTATTGAAATATTTTATTAAATTCTCTTTAGGATGACAAAACCCATTCTGAAAAGAAAGCAAAAAATTACAGCAGGTCAGCTTTAAATTGTGCTGCAACAATCTGCCTCAAACAGATACCAAATATCCCTAGCCCGTTACCCTATAGACTCAACAATAAGCAAAGAGACCAGCCACTACTTCTCACAAGACCATTTCTCAAAGAAATCTTTAAAAGTAGCTTTGGAGATTTTAAACTATTCTTGTCATATGAAGTATCTGCATCCTTTTGGTGTTCAAAAGCAACTGGCTTATTTTGCATGACAGCTTTGTAAACTCAGTAATCCATTTTTCTGCATCGTGACCGGCCACAGTCTACTTCAGTCTAGGCTTGGAGATGCACCTTTTTTTACTCCTTGCTTTCCAAATATAAAAATAAATATTTTGGAAACAGTAGCATTAGTGGGCTAATTAAATATATTATGTAACTACAATTAAAAGTTAAAAATATATAATTAAAAATAATTATGCTGGTAACCGCTACAAGAAATTTGATTTAGTGTCTCAAATCTGTGCGAGTTCTTTACGGTCATGGCAACATGGGAAAAACTAGACCAATCTTTGTCATTAAAATGAGAAACACTGCCTCTGATTATCCGAACAGAGAATAGCATTGCTGTATGAAGTGCTGTAACTTCTAACTTTTTAAGTTTTCCAGATATAAAAGAATTATTAAAATGCTTTTCAAAATATGTCCCCAGTTTAAAAAGAAAGAAACAGGAGATCTTTACATGAGATCTTTGCCATCCTGGTCCAGAGACATGAGGTAAGGTTTCTATGGAGGAGAATCTGTTTTACCATATTAAGATCCATGAGCTTTTATTTTGTCATCAAAGAGAGATGAGCAGCTTATCCTCTTTCCTCGCTGTGTAAAGGACTCAAAATTAGACACTGTGCAAACATCATGTCACCTGCTTCTCCAATTTGAAATTATTTACATTACTGGTCCTATGAGCCTTGGAGAAAAATGGATTTGTTAAAAGAAGTAAGTATTGGTGACCCAAGGAAGATTAAAGGGAAAGACATTCAGTACTGAAGGGACTAAGTGCAGGATAAGTAAACCACAAAACAGGGTGGCAGACAGAGGCTGGACATTCAAAATCGTATGTTCAAGAAGAGGCCAATGATAGAAGGATATTCCAAACTGCGACCAACACATCATTCTAACACCAATGCAAAAGAACAACTTCGGCAACCATCAGATACCACTTAATTCCTCTGAGTCTTCTCAAAATCTTGAGGAAAATAATGAGAAGATGGCGGCTTTCTAAGCAAGCCTGTGGAGTTAAGGTATGCAGGCTCTGAGTAAGAGTGGAATTACATAATTTAAAAATCAAGAAGATTTGCTGTCGGTTCCTTCTTATTTAAATACAGAATCTATAGATTAGGTTTTCTGCTCATCCGGTGGGATGACAAAACTTTAAAAATCAAAATGAACATATTGAGAGCTTATATGACTAAAAGTCACCAGAGAGCTAAATGCTGCATCTGCTTTACTATACTTGAAAATCTGACTTCTCTCAGTAGAAAAAAATAAGACGTATCTGGATTGTTTCTTGTTATAACAGAAGAATACAAGAATAGCCGTACTCGGTCAGACCAAAGGTACATAGAGCGCAGTATCCAATTTCCAGCTCTTACCAACATCAGATGCCTAAGGAAGACTAAGAACATGGCAAGCTCATAGTGATATTTCCACAGAAACCTCTCTTGGCCACAAGCATTTTGTGGCTTGGGAACCAGAGGTAGTCACTCTATTTAATAGCTCTGTACGAGTTTTTCCTAACTACTTCAGTAACCTTTGAAACTTTAAAAAATTTAGTATCTACAGTGTCCTTTGGTGCTTAACAATATTGTATGAAGAGCCATTTCTATTTTATTTTAGTTTAATCTGATATTCTGCTAGTCTCATTTGCTTTAAAATTTGGAAATAATCAGAGAACTTCTCGTCGCATATAAAAACTTGCAATAGACAACTGAAGACTTTTGTATATTAAGACATCTTGCAGACAGAAAGCTCTTCTCCCAAAATGTCCTCTGGCAGAAGAAACTCAGGTTCCTTTTCCTGATTCTGCTAATTTAATATTCCCAAACTACTGGGTAAGAATTTCTATTTTCTGGATTCAATATTTTCAAGTTCTTATACTATAACCAAACCTTTTAATAGCAGTTTTGTCAAATATTTTAATGCTAGACTATATTGTTCTGAGAGATGATTTTACAACACTATTTAGCCAGATGAAGATCAGCTGTTCTCCCTACCTTTTTATAAATCACTGTAAAAATGAGCTTGTCTGCAGGCCAAGATACCAAGATGCACAATTATTAAAGTGCACCTCACTTATCTCAGTTCTTAAATAAAGCAATCACATCTCACTTAACTCGGTCCTTAAGCAAAACAAATAGCTTAGAGGTTAAAGTAAACAGCTTTTCTCAGTAGTGATTCACTCTGAGGCACTGTCAGTATACAGCAATTTAAATTCTACTCTTCTTAGTAGCCCTACTGGGAGGAAAAGAGGCAGAAAGGGCAAATAAAGTGGATCATAATAGCAGAGCAGCTCTGATCCACAACCATTTTTCAGGATTCACCTAGACCTGTTCCTAGCAGAACTATTCCTTTATTGGGATTGTTAGCTCTGTGCAGACATTCTTTCAACCAAACATTGAACATTCACAGTTCTGTCTCGGAAAACTAGAGAATAAATTCTACAGAAATGCATCATCCTGAAAACAAAGGCCACTTAATGGAGTGACAAACTAGTCTGTTGCCCAAGGTGTACAGACATGATCAATGTGTCACCTGGCATACAGGTAGGATCAATCAACTAGTAACCAAATAACATTAGAATGTTCTGGTGCAAGCCAACTACCACAATATATCTTCTTGCTGCTAGCACTGCTGCCCAGACTTCTACTTCTACAGAACCAATATTGTTGCTACCAGTAGAAGGATTTATTCCCTTTTTCCTTCCTCCCCACCCCACTCCCCCTTGATTACTTTGTTTCTTAGAAGCCAAGTTTTACTGTACAAGACATAATGAATTCATAAAAAACACTTGGAGTTAAGTGATCACCTTGATCCTTGAAAAAAATTCTGCCTCCCAGCAAGTATGGGAAATTTTTCACACTAGGTTATTGTAAATATGCCACATCATAGTGGCACAGCTACTGCACTGCTCCCAAGTGGAGAGTGGTTTCAGGAACAGGATCTATAGGATCAGAGACCACTGCAAATTATAGGTTGCATATGAGCAAATTATAATCACATGAGCAATATATACCCCTTACCTCATGAATTAATGTCTAAGTAGCCACATAGTAGTGGCTGTCAATCCTTTCATCACACCAGAAACATCAAAAATAACTAGAAGTGCATATGAAGTTTGTAGTTAGCATCCAGTACTTTCAATCAGCTGCTTCTGGTGAACAAGCGATTGGGAGTTCATGTGCTTTCAATATTATTACTTTTATACCACGTTTAGTGTTATCTCCCATACACAATTAGGAAATAGTATGGAAACTTGCCAAACAGCTATATTATGCCCTAACAAAATATGGCAGTAACAGTAAGAACTTAAAACAATCTGTTTGTATTAGCTCAGATACTGTCTTTCTCAATATCTTACCCACATCTTCTCTCACCAATATCTTAATGTGAGGTGGGAAGGAATGAATGTTGTGTTGCTAGCTGAATGACCTGAAAGCGTCTTGAGTAGTATTCAGAATCGATCAGTTGAAGAGAAGACAAGCAGGCCACCCAGAAAGACCAAACATCATGACTGGCCTCCAGAATATTTTTCCCCTTTTGCAGTGCAAGGTAATAATTGGATCAGAGTTTGGCTTTAACATCTGCTGCTGGTTGAGATCTCTGACTGGCTTTTCCAGCTTCAGTCTGAGATACATTTTGAACATTATTAATTCCCATGACCTAGTGTCAAAGACTGATAGAGAAAGTGATCTGGTTGTGTTATCTTCCAGTATTTAATATCAGTTCTGGGTAGAAACAGCTGGAAACAATATCACATTTGCTACAGTAAATATTCAGAGGAATTTGTTGAAAATATCTCATATCTACAAAGAGCTGATTTAGAAATAGACTTATAACTTGAAGGTGTGTAGAGGAAAAGCCACATGAGCAAACTGCTCAAGATGAGTACCTAATCAGGTTATACAGGACATATTCAGAAGTAAATTGACACCTTCTAAACTAATATGGAAGTCTAGGTACAATTTTATCCCAAACTTTGAATCCAAATTTTCTCAGTTAAAATGAAGTAGAGTCAGATTATCTCGTATTTCCTATTTAATAAACATGAAGCTGTGAATGGGTTCTGCACTACCTCTTCGTGTGCAGCTGCCATTGATTTCAGTAGACGCTTAGCATGCAGAAATTTAAAATGAACTCTGAGCCTGCTCTAGTATGATGCACAAATTGTACTATATAAGCTTTTACTCTGCTGGGTTTTTTCCAGCTTAAATGAAAGCATTTAACTCTTAAAAAATGTTTTTGATTATTTTGATTTAAAAAACAAAATATCTAGACTGTCATTAGTTATTGTAGCATGCCATAAAATACCCGCAAATGAAAGTAAGAAATGAAGAATTATTAACAACTGAAAGTGAGGCTTTATTTATAATTACCTAGTCAAAAAAGTATGATACAATTTTGATGGGTCCCACCCCCCCCCCCCCCCCCCCCCCCCCCCCCCAGCTTTTATGAGATGAGGCAAATGACTGTTGCACGCATATCTAGGAAATTCCACTAGTAGTATATGCACTGTCAGAGAGATTACATGGTGGATGAATGCTTCCAGAACATTTCTGAGCAGTATTTGCATGCTGAAAGAGAAAAATCTCTCTTTATTTTCAGCTAGGGAGTTGCTAGCAAAATATTTCAACGATCTAGAGCAGCACAGAAGTGGACTCAGTCCACAATGAAAATAAATTTGCTCTCTTCCTTTTATTGGCCACCAAACAATCTATATAAAGTGTTTTGCCTATTTTTGTGTGATAGAAAAATAAAAGGAGTAGAAAATATGTATATTCTTTCTTTCTTTCTGGTTAAATACTGCATGTAAACCTGTGACTAACAGCAGGAACAGTATTGGCAAAAAAAAGCTGATGCATTTTTAACACGGTGGCAAACTTTTTTATACATGAGTCTTGAAAAATGGTTAGTGATATCTTGGTCATTCATATATGCATGCATGTATGCAAAAAACCCCATCCCAAAAAACAGGTACAGAAATTCCATTCTCCATTACTGCCATTCAGATTTCAAGACACTTTTAATTGAAAGAGCAACCTCCAAGAGGCTTTAGGAATTCAGCTTTCTTCCATTTTTTCAATAAATGATGAAACACTCCAAGGCCTTTCTATTCTCTGAGGCTATCTGAGGCTTAGAAAGAGGAAGGAGCTAAGATTCTGGTTCTAATTATTATGGTAATTTTGAATGAACACTACCAGGTGATGAGGACCTGGTAGCACTTTAATACGTTCCCTGATTTTCAAAGATGGAAGCAGAAAAGAACTGGTGCTGTAGGGGGAACTCACATCTTTCTGAGGTCTATTTTTCTTAGTCAGTGTAAATACCTAAAACGACCTAAAACTGTTTCTTTCCTGAAAGTGTTTATATAAGTTTGCAGACGACACCAAGCTGGGCGGGAGTGTTGATCTACTGGAGGGCAGGAAGGCTCTGCAGAGGGACCTGGACAGGCTGGATCGATGGGCCGAGGCCAATGTATGAGGTTCAAGAAGGCCAAGTGCCGGGTCCTGCACTTGGGTCACAACAACCCCAGGCAATNAATTTGGTCTTATATATCATTTTTCACAGAAATAGAAAGCCTGCTTTTTTTTTTGTCCCTGTCTGCTTGAATACCAGAAGATATTTTATAATTCCTAATCCTTCACTAATTAATTATTGCCCCTTATACAGTAATCTGAGTGCTTTTAGATGATCACCATCAGAGGAAGAATTTTTTAAAAATATGCACCCTTAGGATGCATCTGAGTTGAACACTACAAATTTATTCATATTATTTTGAGGGTCTGACACTTAAGTTCATATGTAATTAATTTTTGAATACAGACATCAACATTTGAGCAAAGATAACTTGTAATTCTGTATCTATATTAGTGTCTCGTGCTTGAAAACAGCATTAGGTGTTAAATAAAATATTGATTGTACTTGTCCTCAGTGTCAAAGTAAAGGAAAAGCATTGTGATAAAGTTAATCAGCAAAGATTTACATTCCTGCAAATGATCGTATCTTTGGCTGTGACAATTAGCAGTTATGCAGTTATTGCTGCTTCTGAGTTGAGTAGAAAGTTAGAACTGCAACCCTTCCAAAGATGGACAATAAATCACAGATCACACTGTTTTTTCATGTAAACCTGCATCTTGCTTTCAATCACCTAAAATATATAAAGCTGGTTTTGGTTAATAAAAATTAATGACTAAAATGAGGGTTATGAATGAGAAATCATTTGAGCTTTGCTCCTTATTTCTAGTGCTTCTCACTAAACTGTATCATCAATTTATAGATTAGAACATTTGAATTCCCAAAGCCTTTTAGTCTAAAATTGCAGTTAGAGCAGTGAAGGAAAGAATGATTGACTGGGGTTTTTTTGTTTGGTTTTTTTTTTTTTTGGCTGTTTTTTTTTGTTTTGGTTTTTTGGGGGGTTTTTGTTTGTTTGTTTTTTTAATTTAATCATGACTGGAAAAGCTCCATGCTATCTGAGTCTCTGAATACACTGGTTACTCTTGCCCAGAAGGCACTAGAAATGTATCTCCATTTAAAAAGCAGTCTAGTTGCTGCACACACAAATGTATTCTCAGAATAGCAAAAAGCTTGAACAGGTGCAGTTGGGCAGGGAATTTCATGTGTACATAGGCATGTGGCAGGGGATCTAGCAGGAGTCCAGCTCTATGATATCAGGCACTCTCCTACAATTTTATCTCCAAATATTTAAATTTACATGTTTATCTGTTTGCAATTAAAAAGAGACTGGGTCAAACTCCCAAACTGACTCATCTCTCCAAGAAGGTGCCAAAATAATTTATCCCGGCAAGCAACACAACTGACTGAATCCATACCAGCTCCAAGTAATTTGTCACTCTTGTGACTAGATTAAAACAACCAGAAAAAAAGAAATAGAAAAGCTGCATTACGTGTTCATTAAACTGTGAGCAAAGACAAAAGTAACATTTTAACTTAGGTTACAAAAGATTTGCCATATTATGAAATATGAGATGAAATATATAATGAATTCTGAATTAACCTGAATTTCCTTGGACTGAGCAGGAAAACAATACATTGATTTTAGAAATTCATTCTGTGATAGTGTTTAATTTTAAAACAAATCTGGCCTATTCCAAGAGTAGTTGATCAAAAGGGATTGATTTCTGACAGCTGTTATTGTTTGAAAGGTTAATATCTAGGAATTTTGGTTTGGTTTGAAAAGGCATCTGTTTCTAGAATGTGTAAAGCTTTGATAAAGCAGAGATAATTTATCTGCTTTCATTTTGTACAATAAAGCTGCTCTTAATATTCTTATCTTATAATATTGGATGTTAAATAGAGTGACTTTATCATGCCATCAGTTTTTAAACAAAATCATTGAAGTCAGGTGGGTCTTCTGTTCCAGAACAGAGGAATTATATGATGTGGTATCATCTTACTTGTAGTGAGAAAGTGAAAGAAAACTAATGATGTACAACTGTATAAAATGAAACAGAAAAGACTGTATTATGCCACTGATTTATAAATAGTTTGCCCATTGAAAAAAATTAGCAATTTTACTGTATAAACTATACCTAAATTTATATTCATTCTACCATAGATTTATTAACATTTATTAATTTGCTTGACTAACTACTTGGAGAAAGTGAGTTCACACCAGAGATTTCTTTCAGCCTCTCTCCTACCCGCCCTGCATCTTATTTACTCATTTATTCAGCAAAATTCCAAGTTGGCACTATGCACACAAAAGAACAATTTTAGCAAACCAGCTGTTTCTTGAGCCAAAGGAAAAATTGAACTGGCTTCCATAAACAAGACAGTAGCACCTTCCAAAATAGAAGGTGGAGCTAATGATTTTTAGTGGGAGAGAGGGAGGGGAAGTGTTCTGATAAAATTTGGCAAAAAGAGCATCTGTTCTGGTAGTGAAGTCAAGGAGAGAGCTGTGAAAAACTACATGCTTGAGCTGCAACTAGCTGAGCAATATATTGGCGGCGGGAGAGGGGGAGCGCAGAGAAGTAGTTCTCAAAAATCACAGAAGTTCCATGACTTCTCATCATTTACTGAGCCTTTACCCCATTCTGGGAACATGTTTTATTTGACAACATATATACTGTTCCTAAATACATGTACATAGAAAATTGTGAACATGTACTTTCGAATATAGTACAAAAAAAGGAAAACCATGATGACAAGAGGGGAAAACTAGAAAATGAAACGCACACTCCAAGATACAGCCTAAGTGGTTGCTCCCATTCTGAAAGCTCCTGCAGTGGGGCCACCTGAACTTAACTCCAAGATCTATGGCTACCTCATTTCATAGCCTTGGGAAATGTACATCTCTTCTTTATACCTGACTTTCCCCAGCAATGATCCCAAGTTGCAAGGACTTTCTCTGTTATTTCTTCAGAATGACTGCTGCTTGCATATGCCTCTTGGTACGGAGTTCATAAACTTTTTTCTGAAGAAAACTGCCAGATTTCAGAAACCATACATTTACATATTGGGAAGCTTTTTTTCCTTTTTATTTACACAGTTATGCGCAGAAGTCTTGAAAGCATTTATGCAACTCATGTAGAAGTTAAATTGTGATACATATGAGAAAAATACTAGAGAAAAGCACTTGAAGTTAGACCACAAGGATAGAGAAATTAAACCAAGGATCTGGAAAGACAGATTTGGTTTGTATTCAGGGTATAATTTCAACACCAGAAACGTCAGCCAGTGCACACCATCTATGAAAAGAAAAGCATCCCAAGTTGGAAACTTATTTCAGTACCCACAGCTTGAAATCTAGGGAAATCTAAAAGTGCCAAACAGACAGTAGAGTGATTCTCCACCCCCTTCTTCAGGAGAAACAAAAATATTTTTTGACTCATGAAAGTCCTTTCAAAATGGAACATTCTAAAGATAAGAATGGTTTATAAAATACAGCTGAAATTCTGAAATTATATAGTGTCGAAATAGGAATAAAAGTCAAGCAAATAATAAAATCCAGTTCACCAAAGTAACATTTGAGAGATTCTTCCATCTTTTCATTCTTTTCAATTCTATAATTCCCCCCTGAACAAAGTATTTCTTAAAGTTTTTTATAATATGTGGCAGAGAAATACAATAGCTCCACAATATGACGAGGGTTCCAAAGTACTTTTGCAGGTAGTAGGTAGTAATATTTCCATTTATCTACCACTGAAATGCATCCATGTCTACCAGGAATGTAGCATCAGTTCAAATGAGAGCAATGAATAGCACTTTATGATCTTATGGAGATTCTCTCTTGTAAATGGATAGTTGAAAATATAACGTTTCACCAGTTTAAGTAACCCCTTGTTTAAAGATGATGGAACAAAGCTATTCAAGACATTTCCTCTGCCAACATAGGGCTGCAATACTATATATATCCTGCACTTGTTCCTGGTTTATTTAAAAACACAAACCAAAAACTTTAGTGATGAGAGATACTGTGGCTCCCATGCTTTAATGCATAGTCATTGGATATCCCTGACCTGATATTCTGACCTCAAGCACAGATTATTTACAGAAGTTCAGACACAGCATTTCAAACGCTTAGCTCCTCTGAAATTTGCATTGCTTTGCTCTGACGTTTTATGTAATTTGCTCTTATAGAACTGTGAGAAAAATAGCTTATTTTGCTCCAAAGAATGAAATAATGGCAGTGCAAAGATATTAATCCATTAATCAGTTGTCTCAAGATAGGAAAGTGAGCTGATAAAACAAATTAAAAGCAGCGCTTCTTTGAGAACTAGAGAAACCTTCTGCTGAGTTTAATTTCTGCACCTTCCTTCATGCTCTCCTACCAGGAACACAGACTTTCAGGAGAATTCCACTAACCATGACTGCAGTTACAAAGCTCTAAAAAATAACCATTCCTGTCTAAAAATTGAATTTGCAAACTTTTAATTTCTCTTTTTATTTCAGGCTTTAGATTTTCCTAAAACCAGGTTAGAGCAGAAAGAAGTAGAGGTCATGAACTCCAACTTTCACTTGGAAGTTTAGTCTCTAAAATAATTAATGTATAACCCTGTCATCCTGCCAAGAATGTCACTCCTGATTTGATCATACTGGTATTAAATTTGACCTTCCAATTTAAAATATGCTACATCCTGCTTCAGTGAGAAACCTTGCTGAACCAGAGTCAAGGGAGAAGCAGGTATACATTAAAGTGACAGTTCCAAGAAATAATTTGAAGGCTGAATGAAAGGTTTAGATTGAGTACTCTCTTATCAGAGCTTTCTCAATAAATAAGAGTATGTTCTCCCCACCTCTCAAAATTATTTCTAAAGGAGAGCTTCTTCAGATTATTCTGCAATGTTGTGGAAGCCTGATCTGGAGATGGTATCAGAATGGATATACTTTAAAGTAAGTGGCAACGCAAATATGAATGTAACTGAGACAGGTCCACACTTCAACAAAGCCTTGCCTTGTCACATAAGGTATTGGAGTCTGCTGCTTTGCTCGACTGTTGCAAACTCATGTGAAAATTGCAGAGATATCATGTTTCAGTTTTACATAATTGCTGAAGTGCATTGTATGCATTAGTCAGAGAAATTATAGCACTCTCTCCTCTTTGTGGCTGGCTCAAACCAAGACAAGAAATATAGAGAAGAAGTCCTACCACTTGAAGGTTGTTTGGCAACCTATTTGAAATGGCAGGTCTCAGTTTAACTGCTAGCAGACAGTTTTGTAATAAAATAACCACTCTCACTTTCTGGTGAGAGTACTGAATCAACTAACAAAGTAAAGAAAAACAAGACAAAGACCTCTAGCCCTATCACCTTTAGATGCAGAACTGCATCAAATAAAAGGCAGAATGAGTTTACATGTAAACTAGCACTTGGGGCTGCTTTACCCAATCTCTTTGTCAACCGATTGTTTTAGTTTCCATAACTGTCTTTTGCACTTTCCATAAGTACTAAAATGCTCAGACACTTCAGAAAAAACAGGAATTCCTGACAGTTCGAAGGGTTCGCCTATGTGGATGTCAGATATTTCTCTGTTATTAGGACCCAGGGTGAGTTTAATCTACAAAGAGATCAGTTGGCCTACATCATTAACACACTTCTACAAACAGTGGATAAAACAGTTTTAAATTACCAGAAGTTGCATCATTATGGATTATTATTTTAGCATTGTTAGCCTTCTATAATATGATGTTGTTCCCACTGGAATACTGATTAAAATAGGAACCAGATGTGCTTTTCATGACCAGATTGAAAAAGATAAACAACCAGAAAATCAATTCAAATAAAAAGGATGCCCTGGGGGTGTTTCTCAAAACTGAAGAGGGAGAGCATATGTATCTTTTAGAAGGGTGGGGCAGGAACTGAAAAACACTCAAAAACAGAACTCTCCTCTTTCACAAAAAAATCCCTAAGAAACATCAAACAATCTAGTTCTTCAGACACCTATTTTGATTATACTCCAATGCACCATTAGCTTAAAATTGGGTGCACCAGCCAATACTAAAACAAAGAAAAATTAGTGTTTTCAGGTTTGCTCATAAATCCACAAGAAATAAAGCTCATAGGAAAAAAAAGTAATTTACATTTAGACCTCAGGATTTTACAGGAATACCACTTTGGTTTACTGGTCTGTAAGTATGATACGAAGGTTCCAAAAAAATTATCTATCTTCAGCTCCAGAAAGGCACTAAATGGAAGCCTCATCTTCATGCCAATCCTGATGGGAGCTCTTTTTGTGCTAAATGCAGGCCAGTATCTGCAATCTTGAAGACTGAGTATGACTTAATGGTACTGTTTCACAGAGTAGCCCAGCTGTTCCTTCACATGCATTAGAAAAGAGCAACTTTTCCATTCACAATGGAACAGAGATCACAAATCACGAAGGAAATTACAGGACCAATCCTCAGTGCCACAGCTTCTACTGCAGGTATCTGTGTGGCTCTACAGAAACCATATTTTTTCCCCTGCACATTTACATCTAGGCCAGGAACCAGGGACCACTGAAGAGGGTGGCAGCCTCCTTTGACAAGCATGGAGAAGAATGGATTTCTTCACTTGGGTAGAAAAAATAATAATAATTATTAAAAAAAAAAAAAGTATGTCTTTCTCACTTATCTACCTTATTTTCAGAAGAGAGACTGGGTTGGTCCTGCTCAGCACCAACTCTAATGACTACTGTCTCAGAAGCACCAGGTTATTTTGCTGCAGCTGAGAGTCACTTCCAGCAGGAAAAGCACAGGCCACAGAATCAGGCCTGCAAAACTTGGCTTGAAATAGCACATCATATAAAGGCTGAAGAAAGAACTTATTTCTAGTTTTCATGGACAAACACTTTTAGGTATCAGTATCTTATTTTTTGTGTGAACAAAGCTTTGTCACTGTGTGGTATGGTAATTACTCCATCCCTAGAAGTCCTTCACCACAGATTACCAAAGCCAAAATACATTGAGTATTCAATATATTTACACAAAATTTAGAAATGAAAGAGTCCATGCAGTACAGCCTGTTATTTCTCTTAGATATGTTTTGGAAAAGCATCAGACAGAAGAAGAGGGGATTTATATGAGAAATTCCTTGATCCCTCCCTGCACCTTCTTAAAATGACCCCAGGATACTAGAGTTTACCTCTGGGGGTCCCCTATTTTCTAGCTCCTATTTCTTCTGACATATTGCATACATTATGATCTCATTACTTTCCTCTGTTCCTCCCCAGGCTTCACATCTCTCTCCCTCTTACTGGGAGTTCCCCAATTTTTTTCCGTTATTTCTTCTCTTCCACTGTTTTTAATGCTCCTAATTTCCCTCTTCCCATAGCTGGTTCTCCATCCTCTTCCACATGCCAGCACCTGCTTGTACATTAACAGGTCCTTTGGAATACTTGAGGACGCCCATCACTGCCCTCATGCAAAAGTTTACCAAGCTTGCATACTCAGACAATAACCTGAAATAGAGGCAATATTTGTGAATGTTGAAAGACTGGTGTTGGACCAAAGTGCCGTTCTCTGAGACAACTTCTGCTATGTTTGAGGTACTGGTGCCTATAACTATTAGAGAAATGGTGAGAAGAGTATTAAGTAAAATTCTTTGCCCCTTGCATTGAAGAAAGAGGCAGAAGTACCTTGACTTGACATTGCAAACACTCCTCTGGAGGCATAAGAAACAATATTTCCATAGAGCAAAATATTTGTAATGGAATAAATGGCAGCTTTGGGGTTTTGTAAAAGTTTTGTGATCCTGCACGTCCTCCTCCTCACACTACAAACCATGTAAATCAACAATTATAACTATCAACTACTCCAATATCAGAAGAAAATTAAAATCGCAAAGTCAAGCAATCTGAATTTGGGAAATACCAAAATTAACATTGTTCATGTAACCTTACTTCAACTTTTGTGTGTACAGAGGTGATCTTTCTTTGCATTATCACATTTTTTTTTTCCACAGCTGTACAACTAGAGACTCCTATAGAAGATATCTTCTTACTGCCATTGAAGTAATGGCTATCAAAATCATGTTGGTATTGGGGATTACTGATAAAACCTCACAATCCTCGTAGAAGAGTCAAAGAATTGTAACAAGCCCCAAGGAAAGAAAGCTGTCTTTTCTTCCACAGGCTTCTTAATCAAAGAAAATATATATTCAAAAGTTTTAGTCACCAACAGGAACAATTGGGAAGGGCACAGCCCATTTACTCGAGCAGAAAAACTAATCTGTAATTCAAGATTAAAGAATACATGTTAAATTTGATAAACTATTCACCAGAGACTTTTTAGAGACCGAAAATTCATACCAGGCACTGCCAATGTATTGTTCATGTCTAACAATGCTATGAAACAAACAAATAAACAACGGCATGATCTTCAGAGAGGAATTTTATTGAAATGTGGTTAACTAGCAAAAACCTGCTTGTTAAAATTCTTAAAAAAAAACTTTTCAGTAACTTTTCTTAAATATTTATATCTTCATATTCTGTGGTTTTCAGACAACTGGATTAAAAAAACCCAACTTGTTCAGTTGACTGCCATGTCAAGGGACTGCCATGTTCTGCACTTCAGCATGATGTAGTTCAGCACAGTAACTTCAGCACTGGAGCTGATACACCTACTCACTGTGAAAAAATTTTTCACAAAACCTTTTGTTTCTGGGGGAAAAAAAGAGGTTTGGGGTTTTTTTGTTTGGTTTTTTTTTTGTTTGGTTTTTTTTTGGTGGTGCTGCTGTGGGGTTTTTTGTTTTATTTTTGTGTTTTTTTTTTTTCCTTATTTAGGAAGTAACTGGAAAAATCAACCTGGTGTATGTATATTTATGGAATAGATAAGAAAAGCAATTTTCAGGGTATTGGTTATTTATGAATTGTTTTATGGACTTAACCATTTGTGGTCAATAGCCTCCAAAATCACATTATTTCTACTGCCTAAGTGAATAACCAGCATTCTTAGGAACACCTATTCCTCAAACTTGTTTTTCACACATGTGCCACAGTTTTTCACCCGTTATGTACAGGGCAAGGCAATCTGTACCATTTAAGTCCTTAAAGCAAAAGGCTTGTATTCATACAGTCTGCTGACAAAGCCAAGTCAAAAAAAGTTTTCTACTGCAGAAAAGGTCTCTGTTGCAGTAACACACTGTCAAGTATGGCAGAGCCAACAGAGATGCAAGAGGTACAAACTAGACAGATGCCGCAGATACACTGAACCCAGTATCATAAAAAGCTGATAAGGAGAAGTTACCACTACACTAGACAAATTCCTATCATGGAATCAAGTCTTCCCTCCTCTTTTATAGCATTAAAAAGTTGTCTGCCATGGGGCAGAAGGAAATACACAGATCCCTTAGTCCTAGCTTTTTTCCCCCCTCTCTTTCTCTCTATCACCTCCCAAATGTTCTGCATTCCAGTTTCACATAACAGGTTTGGGTGGAGAATATTTTAGTTGCAATGGACAGTCTTTGTCAAAAGTAAGTGTGAAAAACTAGCAACTGGAATTAATGTTAAAAAGGTAGAAATTATTTTAGTAATGTGATAGTTATGATAGGCAAAGTAAGCCAGGAGTAAAGAGGCAGATCAGAACAACATCAATTCTGATTAAGATCTGTTTCAAAGCCTGACCTTCACCAGTTGCTGACAAAATTCAATCCTTGCTGATGCCAGAAGCCAGGCAAATAACCATCTAACAGAGCAACAGCTGCAGCGGGAGACATTTAAACTCTTGGAAGTACAGCTGTTCACAGATAGAAAGGATCATTCCATCAATCTACAGAACTACATGTACAGAGGAGCAGGATGGTGCAATTTACTTGCAATATAAACTGTATGGTAATCCCCAGTCTAGGCATCTTTAAATTACAGTCAGTTTGAAATCAATAGTGTCCCATCTTGCCTAAATCTCTTGTGGGAGCTCTGAAAGAAACTCTGTAGTTTTGACATAGTCTCAATTTGGCCTGCTACTTTGAATGTAAAGGTATTTTGGCACATTCTTTTCTTCTTTTTGTGATTAGAAAAAGTGTCTCACTAGTCCATGCCCACACTAGATGCTTCAGGAATGATGCCAACATGCTTGTTCTAACCCCGGCACTTGATATGGTGAACTGCACTCAGATCCCTTGCACTTTCACACCCTTACTAGATTATCAAATGACTATTCTGGCCTGAATTACATAGATTTAGTAGGATATCATAGACTTCATTTATCAGTAAGTGAGGGAATGGAAAAAGTGAGGAAATGTGGTAGAGCTCACTCTGTAAACCAATTACTAACACAGATTCTCTAGTAAAGACACCCTTTCATTAGATTCTCTCAGTTCAGCAAATGCTTATCTACCATCCAAATGGTAAACAGCTGGAAAACCTTACATTTTTGTGACTAAGTGGTGTCCCTGCCTCTGACAGATGGGTAATAAATAATGTAATAATTACAGAGAATTGCTCTCATTCTGAATATACTGGCGAGTTTTTAAATCTCTGCAAACAGCACAGCTTTGCAGGGGAACATAGCACTTTTCCCCTACATTATTTTGCTTTTAGAACACATGTAATAATAAGCCATATAATCAGCTGAAGATTAGGAAAGGCCTTACTCCAGCTGTTTCCTAAAATCAAATATTAAATACACAGTACTAATCCAGTAGCATTTCTGTCATATACAGTCTCCTGTTTTGTTATTTTGCATTTGTTTGTACTGATTATACCAACCTGCTTTATCGTCTACTTTGTACAGAAAAGAGCAAGCCACTGAAAAAACCTCTAGTTAAATCTTAAGACACTTACAAATAATATAGAATCATAAAGAAGGAATCCACGTTAAACCTCAGGTGAAATCCTGGACTTGAAGTTTATGGAGATGCCAAGAGTTTACTTTGATAACACTGTTTCGGTTGTGTCTGTGAGTATGTACCACGATACAAACTTCAATTTTTATCATCTTTCCTTTCTTCACAAATTCCCTCCCTGATTTAATGCACAAGATGGATAACTAGCATTTTGTGCCTTTTGAGTATTTTACTTCACAGCATTAATGATATTTCAACATAGAGTGTATATATATGTGAGCCTAGACTTTTAAAATTCCATCACAGGAGCATTTTCACACCTACAGTATGCAAGAGGGGCAGTATGTATTGGATCCATCATGCGTGTTTAATTGGAGAAACTCACAGCTGTAGAAGGCGGCTGTAAGCAGACAGAGGCACCTAGTATTTTGGGCCATGCCAAAAGATTTGCAATGTAGGCCCATCGGCAGCTGAAGAAATTGCTTCTCTGCAAAGCTTCATTTCACTTTAGGATTTTGGAAATGTTCCTGTTTTATTTTCCGTGTCTACTGACTCACAACCTCCATACTTAGGTCCCTGTTCCTTCCTCAGATTTCCCCAGTTCCCTTTCTGAACTTTCTCTCTTCAGTGCTGGCCTCTCTTCCTCTGCACATTCCTGGGAGTGCCCAATCCAAATCTCCTAATTAAATCCTAGTGCTCTCGCACCCAAAACATTTTTCCCCAGATTCTGACCAATTGCTCTCTTCTCTTTGCAGAGCCAGCTCATTTTCAGATGAGTTATAGACTATCTTACACATATACGTGTAAGGTCACCTACTACTAAGTGATATTGCAAGTCCTTTCATTATGTACAGATATATATCTATGTAAGATATTAAGTCATGTGCCATTATACTTGCTGTACATTTTTACTGTGCCATTACATTTGCTGTACATTTTTACTAATCCTTTTAACAATCTTTTCTTTCTAACTTTAACTGGTAGCATCTTTACATCAGAAAATGCAGTGCTTACTGCACTGCCATCTAACTAGATGCCAACAGGTAGTTGGCAGTAACAGGTAGTTATTGGAAGTCTACTAATAATTTCAGCTTTATTGTGGTTTAGTCAAGGAGTACAACTTGTGGTGCAAATCAAAGAGAGGACCATATAATTTGCACAATCTAGTTCTTTTCCATGACTAGATTTTCATTAGAGATATAAAGAAATATTTGAATAAGAGGATAATTTTCCATTTTCATCCTCAATCAACCTTTGTTCAATGAGGTATATAGGTAGTATTAGCAGATCAATGAAGCCACAGTTTCAAAACCATAAAGGAAAAAAAAAAAGGCTGAAAACTGCCCTCCAAAATCTGCCTTCAGGTGGGCTCCAATTAGAAGGAACCAAAATAGTTTTCCAAGATTAAAAGAGCAGTAGATATACAGGGTAATAATGGATATATATTATCATGGCAACAAAACTTTATTCTTGCTTTAGATGTTATTAATAAATTATTTTTTATATGGTCCATAAAACATTTAGCCACCAAGTAAATTACAATAATAGTCATGCTATATATAGACCTATGTGAAGGGTAAAAAATGGCTAGCTTCTTTGACCACTTAAAAAGAAAAGAAAAAAACACAGAAGTAATTTGCATAATCCAGTCTTGAATTGTATTCAGTATTCATACCTATGTATAGCTACAATCTGAGTTAAAAGCTAAAAATGAATACCTTATTTTATATTTATTGCCACTAACGTAAAATTTAATTATTACACGTAAAGTCATAGGAACAATAGTTTTCTGCAAGTTCCACAAATCTAGGTCTTAAAGCTGATTCTTATCCAACCATCTGTGTATATAAAAAGATGTTACACTTTTTTTTTTTAAAGAATATATTTAGCATCAGGCAGAAGAAATCACTACATGGTAAGTATTTTGGTAAAACTAAAATTTGAATACAAATGTATGGATCACTTCAGAAAGAGAGACCTCTGAACTTTATACCTCATAAAAAATAAGAAACCAAATGGTTCTCCTCAGTATTTTCTCATATCAGTTCTATTTTTTTTGTATCTCCACCAAAAATGTACTGTTACAATTCAATTCTGCGACAACATCTTAGGTTATGATAATCACAGTCTGAGTGTCTTGATGTTATCACAAAGGATTCCCTGAAGTTGAGGGTTATCAAGCTATGAATAACAAGAAGACAAGTTTGCACCATATACAGTGCAAACTCCACTCAGAAAAGAAGGATTTATCTGACAGCCATCGCATTCTTTTTTTATTCCATCTCCTTCAAAAGTCACTGTCCTAGTGAAAAAAGCCTGGATGGCTTTACCTTTTAAGTTTATTACTGACCAAGCTAAGGTATTCCCAGCTTTTGTTTTCCTTAAAATAAGCTATATAAAAAACATTTGCTGTAGCTAATTAGCAAAAAAGGAAGTTGTTATATAGTTGTCAACTATTTGATAGTAAAAAAGAAAAAAACAAACCCCAAAACCAAACTATCTATGCATCCCATTCCAGTTTACCTGTAGATTTAAACCAGCTCAATATGATCTGGATGAATAGCAGGAAACAAAGAAATGAATGATGTTTAAGAAATCTGTTTTGAAAACTGCTAGGCAAAATTTATTTTTGTCTTTTCAATACGATTTTAATAACCCATACCAGTTACCAAAACCAAAAAGATATTCTTATAGCCAGGCAGACAAAGGAGTCATAATTACAGTTTTTAATCTTAAGTTTACACTTAAGTTTACAACCTGAAAAGATAAATCCAAACTGAAGTGCCGTATTCCTCATCTCTCTTTTGGTTTTACTGCCTTGTTAAACAAGTTTATTTTGCAGGCATGTTGCAGTGTTTTTCAGATATCAATGCTGATGGAAGATTTGCACAAACAGTAGCACTTTTCTTGTTATCTTTTGCATGTAGCAAAAGTCAGCCTTGATCTAATACTGATTTCTGAGATCAGGGAACTAGGGATAAGGATTTAACCATGAGAACATTTAGCACCTTCACATCTGCGGAATTTTTTCCATAGGACCTTCCAGTCCCATTTTAGCTACTGCCACAGGGCATTAAAACTCAACATCTTAGGTTTAAAGTCTGATACAGAGATTTTTATCTTCTTACTGTCTTAAATTCTGAAAGTTTTGGAAGATGTTCTAAAGCAAATTTGAAATGGATCAGGGAATAAGGAGCAGCAGAATGATAGTTTCTTAGCAGGTATGTTGTTGCCCTCAGGGCAAGCTAGACAAAATGGAGATTTTTTTTAAAAAGTCACATTCATGACCCAATGCCAAACCTGGGTGATAAGTATTGCAACAGGCCAGGCTGGAGGTGAGGAAAGCATGGATCCCTATAGTCATGTTTTCATCTAAAAATACAAAAAGTAATTTCCTATGTGAGGGAAGAAGGAATAGACTTTATTAAGCTGTTTCAATTTGAACTGGAGGCCTATGCACAGTCTTTATAATTGGAAGCAAAGTGCTTGCAATTCATTTCCACTTTTTTCTTTTCAGCATGCGCACTGTAGCAATACTGTGGACAACTGCCTATCAACCAGGAAGCAGGAAACAATGCATGGGTTAACATAAAGGGGCCAGGTTTAAATATTAAAGGATGGCTTACAGCATGTGTATTTTGCACATTTTCATGTTTCATGTGGTCCTGATACCTTAACACATTTCTTCAAATACAATCTCACCAAAGACACAGAAAATCACTAGCATTTTAGGAGGACAATTTTTGTATATCATTAAGGACTTGCCTGGGATTGGATTTGCAAAGCCCTGGGCATGCACGTTTGTAAGAAGATAGAGGAAGAAGTGCCAGTCAAACTTTATCTTCCATAGAACTAAACCAGTTCAATTTGAGAGAGATATCAGTTATGCTTGGTTTAAACAGAAGTGGGTTGGATCATTCAAGGAATCAGAGATCTATGCAAAGAATCTTGACTGGCATATGCAGATCAAGATGGCATCCTTTCATTAAAAAATATGCGGTTGTACTTGTTATATGGCAAGACCTAAAACTGTGTGATTAAATAAAACTGCAATTAAAGTATTGTGGAAAAAAGTTATTCTGTAATTAGAAAATGTGAGGATATGAATGTTATCAGCAGTAATTAAAGATTAACTGCATTGTTCACTGACTAAACTTACAGCTACTGCCTTATTTAAACTGTTTTTAATTTATTCTAAACACAAAACTTCATAAAGATCTGAACTGAAGCATCACTTAAAAAACACACCACTTAAAAAAACTTACAGCAAGTGATTTATTTTTTTAGAGCCAAGAGAAATACATGCCTATGCCTGGACCATGAGTAGCTCTAGCTTTCTAGAACCAAAAGCTCAGGTATGTATTTTTTTTCTCCTGTTACTGTCAGAAACAACAAGTTAGGAAGGCAAAAGGAAAATTAAAACCACTATGGATCCAAAAGTGAAAGTTGGTATTGCACATAAAAGACCCAGAATATTTACAAAAACATTTCTACTTGCATCCTACTCTGTCGAGTAAAACACAGATTACCTTTTATCCTCGATTGCTTTTTTTATAATACACAACAGATAAGCCTTTTGAATACCACAAATTTTTTTCATTGCTATCATTCTGAATTCATACTGTGGAATGGATCAGAGAACATACTGCTATAAATCCAGCAAATGTACTGGCAAAAACTGCAACTGGGATAAATCACTTCAGTCCCCACTTCTTGTCAGAATGGTGGTCATGGGTTGACAAAGATACAAGTCAAACTGGAAATAGCCATAGTCACAGTTTACAATAGTTAACTTAATGAAAGTCACTTCTTTGTTGACCTTTAAAGATCCTTCAGCTTTTGAAAGCCCTAAGCGCCATACCTCTCATATCGTAAAGGTGCATATATTGAGCCTTGTGCTGAACTAGGAAAATTAGGCTGAGCCACAGAATATGGGGAACAGCCCAAAATGCTGAAATAGAAATAATGACAAGAAAAATTGATCAACTTCAGACTTAGAGTGAAAATGCTCAAAAAAAGAATGCAAAGCGGGTGACAAATGGCATTAATCCAAGTGAGCGCTGAGAAGGAAGTTGAGGATGTTAAGGAAGGAAATGACTCAATCTCTGTGTTTGTGTATAGCAAAGCTGAGTAATACAAGGTTGCCTGGTGCCATACACCTTTATGCTCATTTTGGATCGCTCCAGTGAAAAACCCCAATTTTCTTATGTCCCCCTTGCCACAAGGTGGCACATATGTACTCCCTATGATTTTTAACTGCCTCTACAGTTTACTTCATTTTTAAGAAGTAACTGTTATCCATTTCTACAGAGAGGAAGGAGTGAGGGTGGGATAAAAGCAGTGAATGATAAACTGCATTATATTATTAAATATACACAACTAAAGGTAAGTAAACTATTCTTAGTATGTGGATTAATTCCAAACTTTCCTTGTTACTATTATTTACTAAAGGGTCCGAGGTGTATTCACATCAACAGTGTGGAATTTAAACAGGATAAGGAGTTATTGAAAACTTATCTTCAGTATGTTTTACAAATACGTTCACCAGAAGCTCAATAGAATTTAAGGGTGAAATGGAACATGGACTTTCGATAGCAGACTGGTGCCAAAGATGGTAATAAGCATACAGAAGCAGAAACCCAGGCATATCTACCCATTATTTTGAGTCTCTATATTTTAAGCCTCCTGGTCACCCATTGGTTGGTGTGCCCTGGCCACAGCAGGGAGTTGGACTAGATGACCTTTAAAGATCCTTCCAACCCAAACTATTCTATGATTCTATGCAGTAGGAAGGTTTTTCTTGCATTGCTGCCACTTTTCATTCTCGTGTTGTGAGTTTCAAGAACTAGTAACTACTTACGCTAAGAATGCTGTTCCCTAGTAGTAATTTTCCCTTCATGCTGATAAAGGTTGTGTTTGAATATCAGACTTTGAAACATCCAAATATACATTCTCATTTTCACCTAGTGGCTGATCAAATAAAAATCTCACTGATCTTCTCTGCAGTTGTTCCTCTTTTCAAGTCCATGATATAAAAATATACTGCATGATCTATAATGGCCACAGCACACACTTCTCCATAGTACATAATGAACCCACATGTTTCATATATCCATCAGAAAGGCACTAGGCAGACAATGAATCCACCAAACTACAGAAAAGATTTGAAAGCAAACAGAGATAAGCGTGTGAGTACAAAAGACAGAAGGAGGAATTTTTTTAAGGACAGAAAAATATGACCTAAATCAAAGCACAGAAACACTAGCTAGCATGCAAAGCAATTCTATCCACTCACCACAGAATATATGTTTTTAGAAAGTAGATTCTTGGAGATTTAAAGTATAAACTATGTACATAGCTCCCTCTGATGACCACTGGACACGATACAATGCAAGTCTCCTTTTATTTTCGTTCGTGCATTCAACTGACAGCTGACTGGTTAAATTCTAATTGCTTCCAAGTGAGGTCAGCAAAGGTATTTATCGAAAAGGACTGAACAACAGGCTCAACTCACACATGCACGCGCACGCATAAGCACATACACACCATCTCTCCAGCGTGTTGATTTATGGAAACAATTATAATTCTGGTGGAGCCTTTCTGAGCTGAGAAAGTTTGTAGCTACAGTAGTGTCTCATGTTGCAAAAAGCAGACAACAGAAATGGAATACTTGGGTATCCAGCTCTTATCAACAGGAACAAGTAAGTTATCTGTCCTTTACAAGAACATTCAACAGTTTCTAATAGCTAATAACTTTTATCTTCATCTGTATATGCTAGATGCTAAAAAAGCATTAAGAAAACTATTTCTATTAAAAAAATGAAAAGGGTAGGAATAAAAATACAGGGCTAAGACTATGAGGTCTGTTTTGAAATTTGAACTAGAAAAAAAAAGTTATCTGATAGATTGTGCTAATAGTGAATATATAGGTATGAAGTAATCAGCAGAATTTTACCATGCATGAGAAAGTAGTTCAACTGAATCAATAAGGGATTTTTGGAAGGACTTAAAACTGAAGACAGAACTATATTTACAATCAGCTTAAATGTCTGTTTATGTAAAAAGTTGTGTGAGATATCTCTATTGTATATACATTTGCATATTTTTTAAAATCAGCTTAGCATGTCATACATTCATGTATAGTACTTTTCATAATGTATCCTTGCACGTTTGTAACAATTAAGCATAAATACTTATACATGCACCTTTTCTCACAGATCTTTTACTTTCAGTGCAAGCAGCAAATTCAAGTAGTACAGAAGGTCACGACAACAAAGGTTTTTATAACTTGTGTCTTTAAAGGATATTCTGACTGAAGAGATATTTAAGAAGCTCTTCTATTTCGCCATTAACTATTAAGGAATAAGGATCAGAATTCTAGAAGAGGGACCGATCTCATTTAAATGAATCTGTAACTCGTAAAGACAGAAGGCAGGTCGGTGACCTAAGAGCAACAGTCTACTTGAGATTTAGTTTTCATTATGTTGTTCATGAACACCCAGAACACTGCACTATAATGCACAAATGGATACTGACATGGATCCTGCCAATTTTGCTCTACAGATCATACTTTTACATTATCTTTCTAATGGGCACTATATCTTTAGCTTGCAATGACATGACTCCAGAGCAAATGGCTACAAATGTGAACTGTTCCAGCCCTGAGCGACATACCAGAAGCTATGATTATATGGAAGGGGGGGATGTAAGAGTGAGAAGACTTTTCTGTCGAACTCAGTGGTATATGAGGATTGATAAGCGAGGCAAAGTAAAAGGGACAAGAGAAGCAAACAACAACTACAGTAAGTAATACTTTTGCTTTTCCTATTTCTGTTTTTAGAAATTTACACATCATTGTCTCCTATTCCTTGATTTATAGTAATTGCAAAAGAATTTTGTATAGTGTACTGACCATTGTATAAGACAAGTTTTCCAATTAATCCTACAGCACGACATTTGTTATTGATTTTGAAATGCGTCATTTTAAATACTACATTGTAGATCTGCTAATGTATTAGTTACAGCTGGTAACTATTAGCAAACAGAGAGCCTATTTTAACAAGTGAATTAAGGTTGTAAGTATGAAAATGTATAACCACAAACTCTGCTCATAAAATACTTATGAAACATTAAACCACATTTATATAGTCCACAAATTACCTAAAAGTTTGGTGTGTTTGAGTTAACAATTAAAACATAGGCAATACTAGAAAGTTCAATGGAAAGAATTATGTAAACTCTCTTGCAAAATCTTTTAGATAGTTTGCCAAGCCAGGAACAAAATCTATTCTAGTTTCTGCAGTTCATTATTACAATGATCATGATGCTGAAAAAGTATTCTCTCCCCTTTCTTCCAAAAACATGACTCATCTAGAGAGAATGGACATATAATATTTTGCAAAGCTGTACCAAATACATTTTTTGAACTGGCAAAAGAATTGTTGTACTAATCCGTATTTTTCACACAAATAATATATCTTCCATTTACACTTGAAGGCATCAATTTTGCAGTCACTATTTTTGCCACTTTGGTGTTCATGTTATTACAAATATATTGTTTATTTAGAGAAATATGACATCTACTTGAAAAGACATTACTTTATTAAGATACAACAGGAAAATACATAGGATTATATTGCATATTTCAAAACAAAATTGTAAGGAAAAGAGGCCAGACATATGCTGGTCTAGTGTTTATAGTCAACTGAAAGGATAAATATATTTCCAAGGATGCTATTAAATACAGTTTTAATGTAGGTTGTACATATTATTGTGCTTTTTGTAACAGCAGCAGCAAAAGAAATCAATAAGTCAAACTTGAAGAACTCTTAGTGTGATTCAGCTTTGAACTGAAGTTGACTGCTTATTTCCTATAAGAACAGCACTTTTGCATGCTAAGTGCCTGGCTAGCGGGCTTCATAATTTATTTCTTCACTTCATGACTACATTAAGCGCTTGGCAACTTTCGTGGTTAAAACTTCATTGACTAATGTTACTGTTTCTTTTAAAATGTGTTTCCATATGTCTCCTTTCTTCCTACACTATTACGTAGTGAACCACCATATTCCTCTGAAAGACAACACATGGCCAGCAGCCAAATAAATTATTTGGTCCATATTCAGGAAGACTCCCATCGAGTTTCAGGAGGACATTGCTACAATAGAGATCCATAGGGCTAGTTTCAAAGTGAAATATTGCTCCCATAAAAATCACTGGGAAAAACTGTTACTGACTGTTGAAATAGTTTATTCTAAATTTTTGCAGATAAGCGAATACCCACTGTACCAAATTTTTTCTGTTATTATTTACAAACACTTTAAAGAGATTATGACAGCATATAGAGCTGAATAATTATATAAATTTGCTTTTCTTAGTCCCACAATGCTTAACTAATTTAGCATTAGTAATTTAGCATTATTTCAAATTCAAGTAAAGGTTCTCAACTCTCTGCAGGATCCCATGCTGCTGAAGCACACTAATGACACCCTGAAACATTCTGTAGTGAAACCATTAGAGAATATCAGGTCATCTTGTGCTAAAGGCAATCCATTTTCTTGGAGTTTTCTGAACACTTTATGAATATTTACTGATGGTAACTAACTATTACAAATTACAGAAAGGCAACCTTGGGTTGTTAAACCCTTACATTTATATTGCAGTGAAAAAATTTTTGAGTTCTTTTTCTGGTAAATGCAACAAATATCAGGAGAAAAAACAATCAATACTTGAATGGTTTATCTGGAAACTGATGTGCGCTATGATGAACTGTCTCCACGAAATTTAACAAGTATGTGGGAAGTCTCCCACCATCTTAAATTTAAGTCTCTTGCTGTAGTTTATCTATTGTATACTAGAAAATAATATCCAAATGCTTTTGTTGGACAAATAGAATAGGGAAATATAGACAAAGAGGACTGGAAAAATGTGAACACTGATAACTTGGATTTTCTGAGAAACTCAAAAAATTAGTAAAAAACTTTTTTGTCATACCCTCTATTCAACAGAATATGTAAGAAGCCTTTTTGAAGATGTGTTTACAGCTCTATACTAAAATACCCATGAAGAAAATAATATGATATGAGGGGAAAAAACCAAAACAATCCCCGCCCCCCAAAAAAACCCCACCTGGACCAATGCACCTTCCCTAAGCAAAATTTTTAACATTAGAAGACTAAACGGGTTATTTCTATGCAGGGTGTCTGAAAAGCATAATTTTAAAATCATACCCATTTCAAAGATGTATTAATCTGAGCGTTCAAATATTCTTGTTCTATGATTTCCAGTTCTGAAAGTTAGGAAAAGGTAAATCAGACTTGTTTCTCAGGATGGAATCCCGGAACAGTTGCAGCCAAATTAAATCAAAGGGTATGAAAAGTGTTGCTTTGAGAGGTATCTTCTTATTTGATCCTAATTTTCCACTTACATAATAAATAAAAGGAATCCTTTTCCCTTTTGAATCACTAACATGTGCTATTAAAATGAAAACAAGAAAAAATTCATATTTTTAACTATCATAACTTAGTTTCATAAGGGAAGCTGCATTGTCAGTTTTGCAGACAGAATCAACTACTTGTTTTCAGCCCATGAATTGTGAAGCATGAATAACGTGAAGAGCAATCTTCACATTGAGAAATGTCTGTAGAATAACTTCATCATAACTTTAGCAAGTGCCAAAATCCACAGAGCTTCTCTCATCAGTTGAGACTATAAATCTAAGAATGCCAAGACAGTGAAGAATTAGGGGCTTTGTATTTCAAACTTCTCTAGTAAGTTACAGAATAAAATATATATAAATACATCCTATGAAAGTAACAGCAAAAAATAATGAAAGTGTGAAAATATCCTAAGATTTTAATTCAAAAGCCACTGTATTAAATGTATATGGATTGAAATTCCATGACAAAATTAAATACTGAACCAAATCCTCACTCACCAATTGTAATTAATCTGTATTTATCACTCACTTGTTTCAAAACACATTAGAAGTTAACTGCTTAGTCCAAGAAATACATGTGTACTGTTTCAGTGAAAGCAAATTATTGAATCCTGTTTACAATAGTGATGACCTGAAGAATATTATTCTGAGCACGTTTCAGAAAGCAGTAGAGCCTTCTGGTGGACATAAAGGTGATAACTCAAGAGTAAACAGCAAATCAGAGTACGGTGATCTTAACTAAACAGAGGAAATCAGTTTGCACCTGACAGCTTTGCTTTCATTCTGAAAACTAAAAGGCAGAGTGAGAACTGAGAGTCACATACTGAAAAACTAAAGCAAGAATTAGGAAGCAGCCAAGAGGTGAGGTCACCCAGAAAAATCTGTCATTATTCAGAAAAATTTTTCTCTCTGACAATTACTTATTATACCTTGTCCAAGCCTAAACTATATGCTTTTTATTAAGAAATAAATTTTGTATCTTGTTCATGTAAAATAATCTAAGTGGGCATACAAAGCAGACTTTTTGAATTCATGATTGTAAAAAGTGAGAGCGACTGAAAAAATCTTGGAGAAAATATAGCAATTCATTAACTCTTCATCTTTCAAAGAAAATAAAACTCTCCTTATTACTGCTTACTCCTTTCATTTCAGTTTGTGTTTATGAATTTTGCCAGATTTTATTTGATTTTGTTCAGAAAAAAAGGCAGCAAAAATCAGAGTTTGTTTTGACTCTATCCAAGAGGATTTACAACTATGACTGGATGATGCTTTAGGACTTTCCACGCTCTGTTGCCTTTGGAATCTCATTTTAAAGACTTCAAAGGGTCTCTTAGTTACTAGAAAAGCCTTCCCGGAACCTGAATCCTAAGATGTCTGATCCTATCATATTCCATGCGTGCTCTAAACCCAGAAAGTGCCTATTTCCTCTTCTTTTCAGTGGATAAAGTGAACCAAAAAAGGTTAAAAAAAAGAAAAGATAGTCTAGTGAGGTCTTGGCACAAAATGGCTGAAGTCTTGATTAAAATTTTGATCTTGGAAAACAACTTCTATTTTGAACAAAATCCAACAAATCATAGTTTTCAGCAATATTAAATGAACTCAGTTTTGTTCAAACCCAAACCCTAACTGATGACAAAATACACTTTATACACATCTTAGTGGTTAAATACTCAAACTTGCTCAGAAATCAAAATTATTTCCAATAGCATTTTATATATGCTTCTTAGGGTAAAACAAATGTTGGACTATGTATGCTGTGCCACTATATACATTTTAATTCTGTTGCTTAAATAGATATTACATAGAGGAGCAAGAATATTAGTATCTGAAAATGAGATATTTCAAGGCAGGTATTGATGTACCAGATTCAGTTAAGGGTTATGTGTGTTCCAACCAAACAGAAAGTCTTTGCAACCACATTCTTGACTTTTTCAAGACGTTGTTGGTTCAGCCAATACGTTGGCATCAGGAGAAGACAAACCTTCACTAACGTGAAAGTGCTTTTGCTTCACTTCAGTACTCTGGTAATCTTTTCAATTATAACACACAGAGATTTAATTTAAATTGCAATATATGTGTATCCTCTCAAAACAGCCTACAGTGTCAAAGATGACTTTTTCTCTTACAGTGATTAATCAGATCTAAATATAACAGTTTTCCCTGCTCCCTCTCTAGCTCTTTGTCTAGCACTGGTGGCACATACCACCCCTCAAGTTTCAACCAGCAGAAGAGACTCTATGCCTATACCTTAGCACAAATCCCAGCTTTTCACCATCAACTGCTGATGAAGATGGGTTTTAGCAAAGATGCAAATAACAGAAGCAGCTGAGTTATGCCTATCTTACAGCTTCTGTTGACTTTTCTGATAAGAGTACCCTTTGGGGGAAGAAAGGAGGGAGTAAAGTATTGAACCATTGCAGCAAGATTCTTCAGATCTCGCATATCAATGTCCAGATCAGTGCTCAACTGACACAGTATGATGGGGGGGCCACAAAATACAATTAAAACTGTTCATCACTTCTGGATTTACCTCCTGAATCTTCATCACCTTGTCTATCCCATGGTATTTACCAGCTTAAAAATATGTGTAAAGTCAGAATGGTAGCAGTTTATACTCATTTTCTTCTCACCCTGAACACAAAGTGATTGCATAAGCTCTGTGAGGGAGAATCAAACCTCTGGGCTCAGGCACAGGCAGCAGCTGCACAAGCTAACATACACCAACAGGGCTATGTCTGCCTGTGTGTGCTTCGAAACTGGGGTATGAGCTAAAATGAGTATGAGCAGTGAAAAACATCTAAGCTGAATCTATACACATTGTGCTTAAACATTCATCTGACCTTGATACACCTTTGTAATTCAGCTGTGACTTGGCAGTTTTTCCGAATCTCTCAATATTGAGATTTATCAGAAAAGAGAAAAGTTACGTTTTTATGGAACCATCAATCAAGTTTAGCAGCCAACTGCAGAAGCAGTTACAGGATACATTTGAAAAAATAAATTGCAGCCCCTTCTCCCCCACAGCTTTTCCCCACCATTGTTTACAATTTCTGAATGTACAAAAAGTTCAGTATTGTATCGTTAAGCATGTTATTGTTCCATCCTAAAGAAAATGTGCTGAAGTGGCCCTGACCTGAGACTCAAGAGACTTGAGGCTAATCCAAACTTTTAAGCAATTTGCTTACAGACTTTAGGAAGATTCTTCAAACTCTCTGTGCCTCTATGAAAAAGAATTATTCACCTTTGTGTAAAGAACTTTAAAAAATATTAGTGTAAAGAATTCCAAACCTACAAAAGAATTATGTGTTAATGTTATAGATATTAAATACTTTTATTATAGAATATTAACTAAAATAACTGAAGTCAGTAGCTAGACAGAAAAACACAGAGCTCAGATGAATCTTGAGGAAGCAATTTTCCATACAGGCAAGTAGAATTTGGTAGAAAATTTAATTCCTTATACAGTCAGTATTGCAAATCAAAACCAAAATCCAGATATCTCCCTTCACAGCTTCCAGCTTTCTGTATTGTTTGAGTATCTGAAAGTGATTTTTTTAGATTTCTAGGATTCTGGAGTACAGAACAAAGCTGGTTTTCCCCTCCATCTTCCTTAAAGCTCAGGAAGACCAAGACACCCTAAAGCATATAATTATACTGTTCCACACTACAAGATGTATCAAGTAGTAGTATATTTTGGAACACTTTCCTCATCAAAACAGAATAAGTTTAGGCAAATGAAGGCTGTTACTCTTCTTGGGTGGCACACTGCTTTCATTGCATAATTGACTGTCTATGACTATATTTGGCAACTGTATTCCAATTGTCTTTTTTGACCTTTGGCTTTATTTTTAATTTTTAATTCTGGATATGAGCTGACGGAAAGGTCAAGTTAGCCTTCTGGTGTATGTAATTTAGAAACATTATTAAGAAAAAGTTAACAGTGAAAATTCCTATGGCAATAACATACTAGAGGTTAACAATCATAGCACTGAATTGTCACACTTTAAAACTTTCATAACACATGACATCATTTATACAAATGGAAAAAATTCTTTGTAACAATTGGTGCTGAAAAGTTGGAAGTGGATATTCACAGACATGGCCCACAACTTCATGAAAACACACCAAAAAAGCAATAAAAATACCAATGCAATCAATATGCTCTCTTGACTATTATCTAGCTTTTGAATCAAAGAAAAAAAAAAAAGGATTAAATTGTAATGGGATTTTTTTTTACAGTGTTCACACACTGCCTACGACATGAATCTAGTACCTGCACAGTTTATCAGCAGAAGACTACAATACTCTAAACATGCTGAGTCAGACGATCAGACAGGTAAATGCCAGTTAACATCAGCAAAGCTATGTCAATTTATTCCAACTGAGCATTTGCTCTTTTAAAGTTATAGGGGGAATCTGACAATTCAAAACCAGGATGAAATTATTAAAAAGCCTATATATTCTGTTAAAAACACTGCATTTTTCCTTCAGTATGCAATCTTTCAAAATTAAGCACAGTCAGAACATGGATAGATCAGCGCAAAACTATAAATGAAAACACAGAAAACATGACCATTTCATAGCATTTATAGCCACAGTATTTTCAACAGGGAGTAAAAAACACCACTCATCTTCATCACTGCAATCAAAACACTTTTTCAATACCCCCATTACCTGTGGGGTTTTTTGAAGGAGTTTCCTAGCATTAGCACTCCAACCTTTAATAGCATGCCTTACCTTACTTCCATTTTTGGTAAACTGCCTTGCTTTCTTTTAAATGTGTTAATAGACACTGGGAGGTGCTATAGACTATAAAAAGAAGCTGATCAGACTTGTCCTTGGCCATTTTGGTACCTTGGAATTTTGTTATTTGTCTAACTAGAAGGTAATGTATTTCAAAACCGAAAAAATCCCACCTGCTAACAAGAAGCATATTTTCATTCATAATCTGTGCTAATTTTTTAAGTTTTTATTATGACCTTTAAATGCCAAGTGGGATTTGATATTTCAATCAGAAATAACTGTTTACAGAACAAAAAAAAGTAAATACAGAAGTTTATTATTGTTAAAGACAGAAATTATTATAGATAAACATACATATTATCTAGAGCTGAAGATATTAGGAGGAAAAAAAAAATCACAAACATCAAATTTTGAAAAGGTTGTATGTGAATCTTTGCTGAAGTCACAGAGCTGCTGAGGTGAACTGGTTCTGTGGGCTGTTTGTATGCACAGCTGTAAGCAATGTAGTGGCAAACGTGAAGTTTTAGATGCTTGTCAGGTGTGTGGAAACGCTCACTACAACAGCTTTCTGGCTTCTTGCATAACACATGCACAACATTGCATTATGATGACAGATTTGCCCTTTGAGTGGTCTACATGACCTCTAAGGATGGCAATGTTCAGGCTCTCTAGCTAGCCACTAAGCAGATGAATTTGGGAGAAAATATGGATTTAGCTAAGTCAAGGGAAGAAGGCAGCACAGAGTGGGGAATGGACTGATTCCATCCAGTGCTTGTGTAGCTTCTGCAGCAAAGACCTTGTGAAAACAAGATTTGTACTCCCTGACAGAAACTCTGAAATAAAATAGAAAGGATATCTGAATCCTAGAGAGTGCAGCCACTACTAGTACAATTTGAAAGTGCAACTTTCACCAGCAAAAGCAATTTCAATTCCACTATGCTAATTTATTTCCTTTGGAATAGCCTATGCAGCTTAGAGACTGCACATAATGTGCAAGATGATACAAAGAAATCCAAGCAGTTCTTGAGTGCTTATTGGTAAGATTTTACAAGGATCTAGGGAACTAGCTATGTAAATCCAGCACATAATGATTCAAGTAATAAGACTTGCTTGTTAGGGCCACCTTGCAACAAGAGACAGATTTACGCTGTGGGAAAGGCCAGTACAAGATCTTCCTCAGTAGCAGTCCTTTATGTTTGCTTACGTGGGGAAACTGCACCTGAGAAGCCTTGAAGTCATCACAGCCACATCACTTTCCAATGCTACAGCAAAAAATTGTAATACTACCTTTACATAAGGACAGGGACAAATACCTGTGCCCAAGGTGAGATTCATTGCAATTGAATTCTCCACCCAACACTGTTGCTTGTATTAGTTTAGCACCATCTTACCAAAACCATGCTATAACATAGTACAAAAAGAAATCTCTGCCATGAACTAAGCACATCTCTGACAACATATGAACTGCAAGCATGACAAATACTCAAACAAATGTTGTTACTAATCAAAAACTAAATTGGATATAACGTCAAGAGGCTATTTTCAAACTAACTGGTGACAAAAAGCCATTCTTCCAATTAAAGTAAGCTCCATTATTCTAACTGAACCTTTTTTACTGAGCGTGGAGATCCTGGTCAATATTTCCAACAAAGACTGAAAACCAAAACCAAATAAAAAGGTACATAATTTCCAGGGCAAGCAAGTTTTAGAGCACCCTAAAACATTGTATACAGGTCAGGAAAAAGAAGGAAACTTTCTTATACCTTATGTCCAAATTATGATTCTAAGAAGACCATTCATCCACTCAGGAAAAAAATACTACCACCTACCTCATCAGGTAAGAGCCAACATAAGAAACATGGAGAAAACCACAGTGGGAAAAACATGGAGAGCCTCTTCCTTGTAAAGAACCCTCCTTTCTCACTGCTGGCCAGCTACAAGAGGCTGGCTGTGCCCTCCTTCCTCCCATGTACTAGTGTAATCAGCTACACAGGTGTTTTGAGCCTCTTGCTCTCTTTTACATCCTGCCACCCCTACAGTACTGGTACTGTGTTTTAGAGTGCTGAGCATTGAACTAACAAGTATTAACTACAAACTCCAAAACCAATTCACCCAAATACATGGCTGTTACACTGTTAGTAAGGTAGGAAAACCTACCTTACTGTCTGAGCATCTGTTTCAGCAGTCAGGAAGGAAGTTTTCTTACTGAGGCTGTAAAAGACAAAGTGTCTGGCATGTTTTCCTACCTTACTAACAGTGTAACAGCCATGTATTTGGGTGAATTGGTTTTGGAGTTTGTAGTTAATACTTGTTAGTTCAAAGGAAACCAAATGTTACATGAATTTTGAGAGTAACCTTAGGAGAGTCTGCTCAAATTATAAAGTAAATGGCAAGAGTCCTAGGCCACTTATACTTGTCCCTTAAAATGCCTCTTAAATTGAGCAATGAAAATAATACAGCTATTAATAAAACCATTCTTTTAAATTATTATACACCAATTTCAATCACAATGTTCAAATTAACAAACTGGTGCTCAGGCTACTTGATTATAAATACCAAACTAAAATTACTTAATATGCCTTCGTTTCTGACTGCAACTCTGTGTGACTTGGGAAATTCAGTCTATATTACTGAAAATAACTGTCATGCAACAAAATTAAAGAAGAAAAAAAAAGATTACCACATCTTTCTAGGAAACTATTACCACATCTTTCAAGGAAATCATGCTCTGTTAATTTTTTTAGCTAAGTAATCCAGTGTTTTGAATTTGAATTAATCTATTTTAATCATATTGTTCTAGGACACGTTCTGAATGATTTAATGAGAATTTCTGAAATGGCACTTTCATCCAGAAGGAACGCTGGAAGCAAAACCGGTCTATACAAAAATCATAAAACTAGCATTAGACCAAACTAGACCAAAAGCAGAATCTTTCAGGTGATTCATAACATATGAGGCATAAACCGCCTAATTTAGTAAGGTGGTGAACAGCCTAGCTCCAATCCAACCAGATTATTTAAGAGAACGTGATGAGTTCCGATGGCTATATCATTTAAGCAGAAAATGATCTAGTGATAGAAGATATGTTTATCATAATTATTGTGAGAAATTATTGGAGAAATTAGTTAGAACTCTTTAACATCTGGAATGTAATAAATACCTATCTTTGCCAAAATAAGACTAAATACTAATCCCACTTTTTCTTCTTATATAACAAAATATTTCATAAACACAGGTAGGTATTCTGTACATTATCCTTTTCAGATAGGATCTGTAGACAACCCAGAGACAATTTTCTAAAAGTGCTGACAAGTACTCAAGGGGCATTTCAAGTTACATTTAAAAAATCAATACTTAAGGCTAAACCACATAGCATATACATGGTACTTACATTTCTAAATCACTTCAGATGATATTTTAAAAAATGTGCAAGCAGCCACTGTTATGCAACTGTGTGAGACAAAATAAATAATAGAACACATATTTCCTGACTGTCTCCTAATCACTTGCAAGTGATCATCTTGTATCCATAAGATATACAATTTTTTTTCCTGCTAGGGCTAAATTAAAATGTATGACTGCCATTACAAAAATCTTCCTCTTCACATTAGCTGTTCACTTTTTCCTGTCTGTGACACCATTTTGTTTGGGATATCCTTATCTATATATAAGAATATTTACCAGACATTAGTTTTGTACAAACTGCACTTGAAAGTAATCATGCTTATTTCCCCAAGCAATTAACTACATGAATTCCAAAACTAGAATGTATTCAAACCTCACTGTAGGTGATGCAGGAAAATGCAGGATATTTCTGCCTGTATACAGCCTGTAAATACTGAAGATTTTGGATCACAACTTATTATATTGTCTTCTTGTTCATACTTCAACAATGCAGTTATGGATACTTTCAGTTGAACTCAGCTCAGCAAAGTAGAATTGCTAGTTATAGCCCCTGTTTCATGAGTTCACTCTTTTCCGGCTCCAGACCCATCACAGTGGGATGATTTCTTTCTTTGTTTTCCTCTTAACAGTTATCTGGCAGCTGCATCCCAGACTAGCTTCTGTTAGTCGATCCCTGAAGAATTATATATAATCATCTATTGTAATCAAATGCGCTGCAATTTACCTCACAGGTGGTATTGTACAAAAAAGTCTGATTTGAGCCCTATCAGACTGGCCATACTTATTTCATTAACATAGATTTCTACATGGAAAAAAAATGTTTCTTTCTCTGTGTGCATGGTATTTGATTGAAATACATTCTCAACAACACAGAGATGTAATCAAGATGAGAAAGTAATCGTTGAGAAGTACAGCATTAGCTCTTTTTTCAACATACAGTCAAAATATGGCTGTTCTATTCATATAGACTTACTGATGAGCTATAGAGAACTATTGTTAATAGTCTAAATGGTTGCTGTTGAAAGTAAAAAATATTGCACAGCTGTGGAAGAGTTAAGTTACTGACTAGTGGAAAAGCTATCTAACCCTGTGATTCATTAGGAAAAGTTTGCTCAAGAGTTGAAAGATCCATATTAGGAAAGAGACAAATATATACCATTTGTAAAAGCCTGGCTCTACTGAAATCAGTAAGAGTTTTGTTGCTGATGCCTACCAATGGCTTGAGGAGTTAATTTAAAAAGATGCCAAATAATAACTATTGCTTCTGCAAATCCACATGCTTTTACTTTAAGATATGGTTTCATAATGTTGGTAATACAGACTGGGCATACAAAAAAATGAAATTCCTGTTCCACCATTAATCTCTTCCTGACTTTCAAGTCAGAATAACTTATCTGTATCTTACCAACATCTATCTAGGAGTAATGTTGCTATCTCTATTTATTCTACTCAAGACACAGGCTTAAGAGCGCAGTATACCAGAATACGCCCAATTTAGGATATTCAACTTGAAAAATAGTTAGCTATTACTTTTCAAATATATGTGCAAATTTTCTGTATGAAAGATCTAAATAGAAATTTATACTAAGTTTTTTGAAGCTATATTAAAACCACAGATCCACATTTCTATACTGAGTAGAATCTGATTGCATTATTTATACTGAATATATATTTAATAGTAGAAATAGAATCTATTTTTGTAAAATTTTTTCTACCATATAACATTTGCATTCACATATGAATCAAGAATACATTGATAGTCATGGAGGAATTGAGGTGGCACAAAAAGACCAAGTTAAGAACAGCAGAAGCACTTTGTTTTGTTTTGTGTGTTAAAAAACAATTGTCTTCTCAGTCAACTTTGATACTTTTTCTCCAGCTCCTTGTTGCAGTACAGCTGAAGTCACAAATATTTTACGCAAAAAAAGAAAAGGTTTTTTCACTACTTTAAGTGCTTGGAATAGACATAATTGTTTCAGCCAGACCAAAAAGCATAGCAAATTCTTTACCAAGAACAGGTTTTTGTATATATTTTAGAACATACAACTATGGGTACAGCCAAGCTCTGTGCTGCTGTAACTTCATGGTCTTCAAGGCAGTTCTAAAATTTTCTGCTGAGTTCAATGTTACACCGTAACTTTTCTTTAACTTTTATGTTACAAACACTAGGTGAGAACAGTACCATAAGGAGTAGAAATTATCATAAATACAATGCAGAATAAAAAAAGGCCTGCAATCACGAAATTGAGTCTGCCAATCACAAAATTATACAAGCTTAATGCAAATCCTCCACAAAATCAAAATGTAAGAGCTGCAAACCCTTTATGTGCACATGTAGCTTCTGCTACCCAGCCCATAGTCTCATATTAAAACCCCACTAACATTTAACTGAGTCCTCTAGCTCTATGAACTTATGGAAGAAATCTCTACCATGTTACTCTGCTTCCTTACAGAGAACATTTTACTCTTTCCTGCTTGAACAAGGTCCTTGTTTAAGCCCATTAGCTGAAATGCATGTTTTCAAACATCTACAAATCACAGACCAGCTGTTTTCCAGATTTTAAAGGGCTCCATATATTCTGCTACAGAGTGCTTATGTATTACTTCTATGGAGCTCATCAAAACTTCATGACACCAATACATACAAAAGCAAAATAAGAATTATGCGAACTGTAGCAGGGAAATTGAAAAGTGAAGCATTCCCAAAGGCCCCTGTCTGAAGCTGTTATCAAATGCTTGAGTGGTCTGAAATCTTCCATTTGTCTCAAGATCAAGAGAAAAGTATGTCTTTATGCTTATGCCAGTGCACTGCACTGTAGTCTATCAAATAGGATGTTCGATTATTCTCAGAGATGGAAGTTTGGAATTCTGCCAATATAATAATATGGCTGCCAGGATGGATCTGAATTTAAGATATTAAATCCTTTAACAGACTGGTCACAGATAACTTTATTATAAACAGTCACCATATAGTGATATAGTAGTACTTGTGTGCTCTGAGAGCCAAGAAAACTTAACTACTACAGTTTACAGGCACAGGAGAGCTCACATCCTTCCTTATGCAGTTCAGGGCCACAAGAAACTTTCCTTAGTTGGTAATGAAAGTGAGGTAGTTTCTACCACATTTTAAATACTTTCCTCTGGTTAATTGAGAGATGACTGTTATGGCATACCAATTTTACTAATGTTTTTAAATTTAATTTAATTGTTTTAGGGCAATTTCTGTCAAAATGTTTAAAGAATCTTTTTAAGAGACTTGATCTTCTAAGGCAGAAAGGGCTAGGTTTTTAAGATTGTTTCAGTAACTAAGGGTGGAGTTAAGCAGCATTATATATATATGAAAATCCTCCTTTTAGACGAGCCTGTAGGTGGGGTTATTGGTGATAATGCAAAGGATCAGTGGATAACAACCCAAGGCAGCTTTCTAACTTCATAGTTTCCCTTTTATATGTCCCCTGTATATATCTTTAGCTGATATAAAGAATGATAATTTAATTGAAATAAACATAACTGCACTGATTCACACATGGGGATATAAAAATTAGAACAAAAGCAATGGGAAACTGGGTTGTGTACAAACCAATAACACATAATAAAAATGTGTTAAAGTTAATAAAAGAAGTTTAAAGAAACTTTTCATACAATTTGGCTAATCCTATGCTCTGTTAACTGTTCAGTACTGTTATCTTTATTTTATGATTTTTTACATTTTAGCTATGACTGATAACTTCACTTCAGAAGATATCATACTATTCTACTACAACACACTGGAATGTGTGCAGCCTTTAGTCCTAGAGTCCTTTCTACTTTTAGGGTACAAGTAACTTTCACTAAAAAGCTAGGATGCTATTTCTATGTAACACTTGAGAAAAGCAAAGCACAAAAAGGCTGTGGACTCTAGAAAATATTTACATGACACTAGTTGCAATCGTTTTCTCACTGACTTCCTGATATTATGCACGTGGGCAAAACTGTGTGCACGAATATTTGTATCATCAAACTCAAAATCGTTAACACCTGATTTCCTCTACATCCTAGCATTTGAAGTAAAAACTGACCCCCACCCCCGACTTTCAAACTGGATAATTCAGCTGAATTTAAAAAGGCAGATTAAAAATCACACAAATAAATACAAAATAAAAGAGAAATTTGGCTACAGCTCCCATAGTATATTTGCTCTGGTAATAGTAATTGGTCCTGAATCAGAAGAACAATTTTCTCACTACTGCTGCTGATGCTGCTGGTTTTCTTGGGTTTGATACGGAATTGTAAAGCTAGAAGACAACTATAGATTAACTGGATGACAACACATTTATAAATATCTGATCATGTAAACAAAGAGAGAGGTTTCCAAGTGCTGCCTGTGTGTAATGGCAAATATTCTATTGATTTCCCTAAAATCAGGCTTTCATCTTATACAAAATTTTTAGACTGGTAAAACCAGTGTGTAACTAGAAGTAAATTAATGATGTTAGGCAAAATCAAGACAAGCGATTATTAAGCTATTTGAAAAAAAAAAAAAGAGACTTGTATAATTGACACACATTTTGATCTATATACTGAGCAAGACAGGAGAAACATCAGGTACAAAAATCCTGATTTATTTATCAGAATTGGATTAAATTATTAGATTGTTTTTTATTTTGAGGGGTTTTTAATTTTCTCCTTCTATTAGTTTATATTTCAGTGTATGGTCTAACATAGATTTTGAAAGTTCAACTAAATCTAAATTATTTGTCGGCAGCAAACCAGAACAATTTGAGAGACCATATCACATAAATACATGTCCAGTAGTGTTTTGAAGGCAGAAAGAGTGAGACAGATGGTTTCTATCAATTCCCACTCTGTGGTGCAGCAAGGGGTTAGTATGATTTTTTTAGCAGCTTCTTGCATTTTGTACCTTGAAAGGAATTACATACTGCCTGCTTGTGTTCTTATAGACGCTGTAATTGATATATTTAGATGTCTGGCTTCAGCTGTTCCTGCACCAAGTAGCAGCTCTGATTTGTAAATCGAACTAAGACATATTCACTTGGGTAGTGCTTGCCCTACATTTTACATAACTACTTAGAGTGGGAAAAGATGTCTATCTCTTGCAATAGGGATTGCAGTGTTTATGAATGAAATGCTCTCTTAACTGTGTGAAACAAAATTTTACTGTCCAAAATTTCAAACCATTTAAAACTATTTGCTCCTATGCTAGAGGCCCCTAAGTATACATTCAAGCTCTGGAATACTGTGGCCACCTTCTTTCTTATGTGTCTGCTTTCTGAATTTTACTTATTTTAAATAATTCAGTTATTAGCTACAGCTGAGAACATTTTCACTATTAAAAATGCATTTTATATTATATTTAAACTGATAATACAGTTTTCAGCACCGAGAATGTCATTATGATAATTCTATGAGCATTTAATAATAGCTTTTAGTAATGTTTGTCAACAATGTATAATTCTAAATTATCCTGAAAGAACAGGAAGGCAGTTCTTAGATTCAGTTTGTCCCCAGAATACAGCTCTGCTATTGCTTCTGTCAAGCCTGTTTCAGGGACTGGAAAAGCTGTCACAGGAATGGCTGGAGACAGTGCAATATGCAGAACAAAACAGCTACACCTTGAGGGTGACAGAATACTTCATATTAAAAAGAACAAGTTCTGTCTTAGGTGTATTTTTGCCCCCCTTAAGTGAATAAGTCCGGCACACAGTGCCATGTTATATATATGCCATCTTTGCAACTGCCTGCAGCCAGCTTATACAACTGCCATAATAGCACATGAAATGCATCTGGAATTGAAGTTCTTCTGAACGTAACTCAGATAAAGAATCATTCGATTTCTTATACACAGAAAAGGTATGTGAATATGCACTCCTGTTTTCCTTGGAAAAACAGAAGAAAAAGTCTACTATAGAAATGACATGACTAATTTTATGTCAACTATGATCACTAATTCTACGTAGGAAAGGAGGAAGGAAATTTAATCAGCAATGATGCTGGGGCAAGACACCAAAACACCAGCTCTTTACTAGATGAAAACACAAAATAGCATAGTTACAAATATCAAAGATCAAATTAATATATTTAAAGACTTTTGCATTACAGAAGAATTTGTAGAGACAGGAAGCTCTGGTCCTATGTGGAATTTTCCAAATTTCAGATAATCAAAATAGTTGTAGGCACTGAAACTCTAAATTTGGGAAGTTTTGCACCACTAAATGGACATATCTCATTTTGCTGTGAAAAGGTTAATTAGCAGCATTTTACATTTACTTTTGCTATTTTGAAGCTAGATTCTAAAAGTCTGTAAAGCTCGAAAAGATCATTTATTACAGTGAAATTGTCACAAAATATTTAAATACTAGAAATATCCTTCATCTGGGCTGTAGGGAAAGTATCTGTTGTACAAGTTTAGCTCTAAACTATTAAATAATTAGTTTTCTTACTGCCTGGAAACAATTATATTTTGTAAACAGTCACACTTTTCCCCCATTTTTAATATCAGTAAATTATTAATGCTGTAATAAGAGAGTACTTTTTCAGACTGAGGATTAAGACTTGGATTTTACATGACACTATTAATTCTAAAAAATAATACTATTTTTCATTATAACCATATGTTTAACTCCAAGGCAATTTTTATTGGAGGGAAATGTAGTTTCCTGCAAAAAATGAGAAATGACTATGTGCTGTATAAGAGGCTGATCAAGAAAACATTTATATGAAATGCACAGTGGAGATCAGCAAAGTGAAGGGTTCTAATAAGTTTAATGAGAATTTCACAAGTGAACGACTGCCTGGGGCAGCATGTTATTCAGTCATTACTATATACTGCTATAAACAAGTCAGACCTCTAAATTGAAAAGTTCCATAGTTTTACAACTTACTTCAATGAAAAATGTCACACCCTTTTGGTTCTGAAGATCAAAATCAAGAGAAATATTGGAAAGACAGTGGGATGTTCCAGAGAGATATAAGCAGAAGGAGAGAAGGCAATTTGGAGTCAGAATATCCTAGACCAATTCTTATTATGCTACTATTTTCAATGAAAAATGAAGTATTTGATTTACTATCCTATCTAACTCACTAACATTAGCAGAGAGTTAATATAAAACTGAGGCCAAACAGGTTGTACAATAAGGAAAAATACTCAGAAATTCTAAGTTATTTCTCTTCAGCAATAATTCATTGCAATATTGTCACTGAAATCCTCACTACAGTAATTAGCGGAGGTAAGCTTTACTGAGTGTTGTAAACTGATGAGCACTGCGTTACATTTATTCATTTTGAAAAATAACTAGAAAAGGTATTATGGTTTTTAATATTTCCCACTGCAGATCAAATGTGATAAGTCTGTAAGTAAAAAGGAAGGTGTACTTCCTAAACATCAATCTGGAAGTTCAAACCAGACTCTTCTTTTCATGCTGTGGTACCAGTAATACATATTCAGAAGGCCAGATTATACATTTGATGATGCATGTGAAACTGTGTAAATACTTTGAACAATGCAGACTTAAGAGTGGAACTCAGCTTACTCCTTCCTTTTCTGTCATAAAGGTAAACACCCACAAGTCCAAGTACACATACAAAGAACAGATCTTGTAAGTAAAATAACAGCATTTCTAAACAGTCATTTTAGTTCTCTGTTGTATCTTCTCTCTTCTGTTTGGTTCTCATGTTGCATTTTTTATACTATCTTCACAGAGTTATCAAGTTAGCAGTTTTTTTCAGAAACCTTGACATGGCTCAAATTCCATAACTAACTTATCTGTCAACTGTTGAATACCACCAGGACAATGGTTATAAAGTTGTTCTATCTAGCAATGCATGTATTAATCAGTTTGTAGGATTGGCAAACAGTGGAGAAATTTATGAATAATGTAATATCAAATATGGAATCTTTAAAATTACCAATAAATGAAAATCCACAAAAGTACAAAAATGCTTTGATGGACTTCTGTTTAGCAATTAGTTGATTTTTTTTAATACAGTATGCCTACTGTTTTTGTACCCAATGAATTGCAAAAAGTTAATTAAACATCAGCTACTTATGCTTAATCAAACATGTTCTGCACACAGACTAAACTTATAAGCAAATTCTGCTACTTGAGGATGCTTGAACAATATGCTGCATCAAGTCCTCAAGGAATATCTATCATTAATCATGTTTCCTGAGACAACTACAATTTTTCCTGCTTGGAAATTACACACGGGACAAAACCAGGAGTTTTGAGTGCTTTGAATATTTGTCCATGATATCCAGATGTCTGGCACCTCACTGAAGCAGTAGCTTCAACTGTTCTACTGAAAATCCTTGACAGATCCACTGTTTATGTGCAGACCTTTTTTACAGTCATATTCATATCTAGAGTGCTTCAGATAGTCTACACATGCACAGCAAATGCACGCATAGATACAGCACAAATCCTCTAAATAAAAGCTTTTTTAGCCTTTCATATTGGTCTATGCCATAAATAACAACGTATTTTATAAATCCGAATTCTGAGTATCACAAGGAGAAGAAAATATATGACAGTTAAAAAAAGTGATAGTGAATGTATGTACCAGCTTGTCTTCTGTTACCATAATTAACTGTTTATTAAAATCATATCCATAGACAGAAAATTCCTGAGGTGGAGACAATCTCATCTCTGCTTTGAAAACCATTATAACATATACTTGTATATCTATTTCTACTTACAAAGCTTATGAATGTAAGTTCTATAAGGTACCATCTGGGAAACTCTCTCACTCTCTTGCTAAAGAAAGTACAAATTCTACTTTCTATCAATTGTAATGGGGAAGGGTAAAAAAGGTATTAAATAATATTAAAATATGTCTTAAATTAATAACTTTATTTGGAGTAATTTTTTTACCATAAGATTTTATATTTGAGAGAGAATGAGCACGCAAATTGCTTTACCTAAAAATGAACTTCAAGAGGCATCCATTTAAAAATTTTATTAAGAATCAAAATAACTTAAGCGCAAACAAATACTTCACATTCTACACACTATTTTTTTCAGAGATAGAAAGGGGTAATATTTCCTGAAACCAATGATTTACAAAACTATCCATGAAAGTATTCTTTTACTTTCAGAAAACAATTACTGATAGACTCCTCTGCAAAAACATTTTAAGTGTAATAAGCCAGCCAATGAATGTATTTACTTTGCTGGCTCACCAAATGCATGCATGCACTAAGAACACCATGAAAGTTTTCCAAAATACTGTATGATTGACCATCGTGATTTGCATTTTCTTGCTTTAGAGGCACAAACATTAACTTATTAAATCCCAGAAGAAATTACATTAAATACCATTAAACACTGTCCTGTGAGCAATGACAGCATTTTTTCTTGGCCTTGAATCATCTGCAAAGGTCACTTGAATTCATAAATATGTGCTCCAAATTTAATTAATTAGAAACACAAGTTAGTGAAATTTAGAAGTTTCTTTTTGTTTTGACTTATTCTCCATCCAAGTCTTTTCTACCCCCTCTTTCCTTATTTGAGATTCCACATACTTTATCGTAAGACAATTCTGCCTAGGAAAGGGTGTTTCACAAACACATTCCTTGCAAGTGCTTAACTGTCAGTGCCAGCCTCCCTACCCCTAAAAATCAGCAAGAGACTGGTTTTTTGAACTTCAGTGCACAGAGAGGCCACAAGAAATAAAGTGCTGTAAATACCACTCAAAATTTGGTATGGTAAATATATTATCTGTTAACTACTTTTTTAAAAGGAAATAATAAGAATGTAAAATAACAACTAGCTTCTGGACATTTGCTTTTGCTTTTCTTTCCTTAAAAACCATACTTTTCCTTTTCTTCCTCTTCTGTTCTTTCCAGCATTTAGAAGACTACAGAAGTTTTCTTGGCAGTTTCCATCCTACCCTTAAACATTTTCTCATAACATATGTACCTGACAGAACAGAAAAACACTGGGATGAAATTGCTGTCGGCCTTGCTGAAAAACGTAATGGATGCCAACATTTCTCTTTGAGTTAATGTCTGCAGAAACTCTGATACTAAAAAATCGAGGAGCAGTGACCAGAAACATTATGTGATTGATAGATATTGAAGGGATATCAGCAACATAGGAAATGTTTGGAAAAAGAGCCAGTTGATGAGAGACTGAACACAATGTGTACTTTAAAACCTCTTCCGAAACCTTCCTGAACAATCTTATCACCTGACATATTGGGGCAGTTCCCTAACGTGTGAAAAGATATCTAGCTTGATGGTTCTGCTCTCTCTTCTCTTCTAAAGACCCATTGGACAGGTTGTTACCACTTGCTGGATCTTCAGTAATGATGTGCTGCACTTACTGGTTTCCTTGCAGCTCTCAGAAGCAAGAATTGCAATTGCTCTTTCAGCCTCTTGGCTGCAAAACGACTAAAGACAAAATGCCCCGATTTTGCTAAATAACAAGGCTCTCACTACTTTTTTATAGATAGGATATTGTTATTTGAGGATATTATGGGCAAACACAAAGAAACTCTGCCTATTCAGGTATGGCTGCTTACAGTTAGAAATTAGTTTAATATAATCTGTAAACAGATTGTGTAGCAATAAAAGCAAAGATTTGTTAAAACAAATCACAGTATTATTGTTATGTAAAAGCAAACAAATTTTAACAAACAAAAAGAGGATGAAAATGTTAATGTGAAAATATTAATTAAATCAGAAAAAGCTACTTAATATCAGGTGATTAAAAACAAAATTATCAAATACCACTTTCCAGGAAAGAATTATCTCACATGAGACTGCTCAATTTTTTATCAATGGCGTAGCTAAATGCCAATTTTTCTATGTAAATTTCCAGCCCGAGGTACTGTCCTGTCTTCCAAGTGAGAGTCATGGAATAAGTCCAGACATAGAAGTATCTACTTGTAATGCAATGAGCAACTGTCGTTCTAAACCAGAATGCCAGGAAACTCACCTCATTTATTATGTAAACTTTCTCCAAAAACCAATATTATATTTCACCCACTAAAACTGTTGTGTCAACCTAAAGGGTTGGTTTGTTTCTTTGGTTTTTTTCCTACTGGATTTTATATCAACTGCCTGTTATTTAATTTGCACCAAGTGGTTAAAAAGACTGCTGCCAGCATCCATAGTCACCTTCTTCTAAAGAGAAACTATAGCCCATCTCAGCTGAGTGTCTTGTATGTACACCGGACAGAATTTCAGCTCTGTAGGAAACTTCATTCACTACAGGAATTTTAAGCTACATTTGATACACTGACCATGCAACCATATAAAATTGTTTGGAATTTCATGCTGATTTTATAGAAATTACAGTTGTTTTCAATTTTGTATGCCCATTTGCGGGGTTTTTTTCTCTTTCTGGCTTTAATCTGATTTCTTTCCCAGTTATTTTGTGGTATATTCAAGTCTTCTCTTAAACCTCTTCTGAACTTTTATGTGGATGCTTTAGATAAAGTAACTGAAAAACATAGACCTTGTTGAAGTTTGGCCTTCTGCACTTATCATCATCATCATAATCTTATCAATTTAAGCTTGTCTTTCAAGTAATTTTGGTTATTAGAGTATTAAAAGAGTATTTAAATAAAACAATCTACATATAAGAATTTTCTCCTTCCCATCCTAGCTTGGTGACTTTCCTTTTCATGAATAGAGATTGAAAGGATTAGAACTTCTTACTTCAAAATGAAGCACATAAGAATGGACTTGCTAATATAAGACAAGGACTGGTATACTATTAGACTGAGGAGAAGAGGGTTTCCTTAATAGAATTTCTGACTGTAGATTTTAGTTCTTTATCATTTCTGTGAAGTATCTGGTGCTACATAAACTAACACTTAGAAACTGGCACAGACAAATCTCACATGTGTGCCTGTTCAGCATTTTTCTCTATTTCTGTGTGGGGTTTTTTTCTGAAAGATTTTAGCTTATTATACCTCTCCTGCCTCATTGAAGGGATAAAATCCTAGCTTTACTGAAATCTTACTATTCACTTCAATGAGGACAGAATTTTTGCCTTTATGTACAAAATGGCCTACAAACATAACACAACATAGTAGCTTTACTTCTATTACCATTTTTCTCTGGATATAGAGGCTTACCTCCTTCCAATGAATCAGCTAACAAGAATTAGCATGAACCCTGAAGTTCAGGCACACTTAGGTTCACAGTAAAGGAGCAATGAAACTGATACATTTTAATTCAGTTCATGTCTTAAAGGCAGTCAAAAATGGTATACTAGAAAAGACACTCTTTAGCTTTGGTGAGTTTTACTTAACTCAGGTTAACATCCTTATAACGCTAATCTTCAGAGTATATTACTGTTTTGTTGTTGATTTTAATACCATCAATTACTCAGAAGCAAAGCTCTTCCTGCATTTATAGAAAAATGAGATTATTGGGTTACTTACCAGTACACCAAATGTTGTTCCTGACTAGTCTTATTAAAGACATTGCAATGGTGCAGAATTTCAAAATGAAAGGAAGAGAAAAAAGAAGAGGTGTTTTTTTTTAAAAAAACTAACTAAAAAGATCACATTCACAGACTTGGCTGAATGTAACCGTCACAACTGTATAACAAACCATATACACTAAGAACATAAGGATAACCATATCAGCTCAGCTCCAAATTTAATTTAGCCCAACATCCTGTTGGCAAGAATCGCCAGTAGCAGATGATTACAGAAAGTATAGAAGAAACATGAAATATCTGCAGTTGGCCAAAATTCTGATTGAACAGTTTTATTATCTCTTGACACCTACTGATGGATTAGGTTCTTATCTGCAACGACACATCCTAGTGTCTATTTACCATCACGTAATTTCTCTTACAGTGATTGAGTACCGGGAACACATAAAAAATAAAGATGGAGCAATATGACTATAATGTCATATAGTGTAATATAATGTGATATCTTGACTTAATAGAGATACTGAAAGGAAATGAAACAAAGAGGGAAAAATACAACTTACTTTCTCTATTTTATGGATTTATTATTTTATTCTTTGGTATATGCTTTAGGAATTTCCTGCTTTGGTGCTATAATTATGANGTTATAAAATTATAATTGGAAGAGATAGTGATTTCCATTATCCACGTCTCTTTAACCTCAAAGTTTGTTGAGTGTTTATGTATCAAGATGAGCATTAAAAAAATAGAAAAGTAGTTTAGATGTTTTCACAGTGAGATTATGTTGTTTATAAGTGTTAAAGATTCCATTAACTAGTTCATCAAAGAACCTGTACTTTGAGAATTATGCAGCGCATAATAGGTGTGCAGGAAAAAGCTGATCACCTTATAAAACTTGTATGTTCAGAAGCACCTTGTAAAACAGTTAAAGTACTGAAATCTGTGTGTGTATTAAATTGAATATTACTCAGAAATCACTCTTCCTGGTCTGTGAGAGACCTCTGATATTGTTTAGTAAATTTAAGCATGTGATACAACTGCAGTGCTGACCTTGATAAACCAATAAACTTTCAGTGTATGACTTCTCAACCTTAATAGTTTCTTTCCATAGTTTCTGTACATAAAGGAAGAAATTCATGTATACACATGACATTTTGTGATTAACAAAACAAGTGAGTTCCATACAAAAGACTATATACTGAAAAATCATAAAACAAATTCTCAGCTAAATTCAGCTATCACAGTTCTAACTTCACAGTAAAGTCTTTTACTTTTCCCAGTTTGCTAAAAATAGTGTTTCCATTTCCTATATAATTTAACTAATTGAAAGAAAAAAATATGCAGTGAATTGCAGCAATGCTACATTTCTGAAATGAACAGAAGAATTACTGAGGCACAGCCTCCAGAAGAAGAGAAGAGAGTTTACAGTATGCCGTCTTATTGCTTAAGGAACTTGTGTCATGTGCCTTAAAATTGAGAGGGGAACTCAGTGATGAATCACTTGCACATCAAATACAAAAGTGCATGTGAGATGCTGCCTCAGAGACCTAAATCAAATAAATGCTTTGCTGAAAAGGGAAAAATCCATGCTTTGTTTCTCCTTCGGGGATACATTAAGACACATCAGAACAGATGAGACATGATCTAGAACTGGGAACAGACAAATGAGCACATGCATATGATAGGCCATTTAATTCTGAGACGATAAACATATTCTGAGCAAAGAATCAAGAATACACAAGCACTATTTCCACTGAATTCTCTGTGGTTTTTTTTCTTTCTCTTTAACATTGCTAATATTACAATATTTTTAATGTGACATAGTTACTGGAGGGTTCATGTGGTGTTCCCTCACTAAACTTTATGGAGACATGCATAGAGTATCTTTAGCAAAGTGCCATTCAAAGACCTAAAACATTTTGGATTTCATATCACCTCAGGATGTCAAATGTTATTTATGTGAGAGCTAGCCCTAATTCTGGGGGTACATAATTGCTTAAAATCGTGAAAAGCACATAATAATATAGCAAATAGTACTGAATATGCATAACAATTTATGAATCTCAAATTATCTGTCTTTAATTAAAATGCATTGCTTTTTATGCACAATAAGATTTTAACAAATAAAATGAAAAACCATGCGAAGATCCAAATACAATAAATCTATCACATGTAGTGCCCTTGTAATTATAATTAGAATATAACTTTGATAGATAGCATTTTATTTTGCCATTCTGATTTGCTATACGGGAGGCTTATAAAATATTTTTATATCCCCAATTTCTATCCTATACCAAATTATATATGGATAGTGTAAAGTTTCCACATGAAAGACATTTATGTCTCAACTGAGAATAAAGTAGAAAAACAAATACCCAAAACCAAAATAAAATAATTCCTACAAGTTAGTATGAATGTCACCACCTACTTCAGAAAAAAAACAAGCTAAAAAAATAATGTAAAAATTCTAATAATAATATTGCCTTGGACAAAAGCTTTTGGCATTTCCTTTTTAATAGTAGTAGCATTTCTTACTACTGTAACTTCAGTCAACATCAGCTTACTCAAGGAAATCTCAATTCCTATTAGCATGACTTGTTTTAAAAAGTCATTTTGAATCTTTCATTTTTTAAATTCTGTATAAATAGAAAATGCAAACATAGATTTTTTTAAAAAACTATCCTTAAGTTAATGGCCAGCACAGGCAAAAGAACAAATGGATATAAGCTGTCGCTGAAAAAATGCAGATTGCAAATTACTACAGAGTCTTTAGCCATTAAAATAAATCAAACTCTGGAACAGCCTTCGGCGGAAACACTGGGGGCAAAGAAATAACAACTCCAATTTAGTATTGGCAAAGTTTATGAAAAGAGAATTATCTGATGCAATTCCCAGGCTAGCAGAGCACTGGACTTGATGACCCAGAGATCCCTTCCACTGTTATGTTCTTTGTTTGGCTAGATGCAGATGTTCATCTGTTTTTCAGCCTCACTGTGGTTTTTCTAAAGTGAAATTTAAATGAAAGTTAATATAATTTTTGTAAGTTTCAGTTAGAAATTACCCTTTGTAAGAATTGTTGCTAGGCCTGCAGCAGAGTGGAACTTGTCAAAGAATTCTAAAAGATTTACTTAAAGTTGGCTTAGCATTATAGAGAAGTACAGAAGTATAAGTGTTCAGAGATGAACGCCCAGCAGGGAACACACCATGAGAAGAGGTAACTGATCTACTGGTAGGGAAAATAGGAAGAAAAAAGCAAGCAATACAGGCTAAAACTGATACATCAGTAATATCAAGGAAGAACGCAAAACAGAACAGTAAAGAAAGCAAAAGACATCAGGATATTAAAAAAATACAGGGAAGGAGAAATATCATAGATATTTAATGCCTTTCTAAAAAAACTAACTAATGAAAAATTATTATCATGTGTGGTGGCTGTGGAGAGTCGATACAAACTTGAGAGAGAAAAAAAGGAACGCTTTTTTCGAGAAGAAGGTCATCTTTCAGGTGACAATCTAACACAAGCCTCTCTCTCCCCCTGACTCACTTGTCTCCCCCATGCTTAGCTATTGGAATTTGCCTAGAGTTGGCTGGCTTTGAAAGACCCCATTTTGGAGAACGAGTCACAGTACAGATGCTACTGCACACAGTTCTGTAGGTGACTCAATATGGAAGAAAACGGCTCAAGCTCAGAAGTATAACTCTAAACTATTGCTTAAAACAACAATAATAATATTTAAGCTTGAAAACAACCTGGTGTTCCTTAATAACTTGCACCATCCTCCTGCCTTTGCTCGGGTTTTTTTTTTTTATTAACATAAGAATATTTTTAATGTTGCAGGTAAATTAAATGTATCATAGTGACTACAGAAAGCTATTGCAGATATACATCAGTGAGATGAAAATAATTTATAGAAAACAACTCTGTATGTTTTCTGGGTTTGAATAAATAAGTTCTCAAAGCAGCTTTTAATGATTTTCAAATACACATATCTTTACAGCTCCAATCAGTCATAAAAGCATACAAAGGTCAAGCAAATACTTTATCTTATTTAAGACACTGTGGTCTGTTTTCTATCACTCACAAGTTCTAAGGTTTACACTCTTTCAAGGAGATGATACTGCTACAGAAGTCTTCAAAATAAAGGCTTTACACAAATTCTGTGAACCTTGACGGCTATGTATATAATTCTTCCAAATGAAACCCTGAGCCTGATAAATTCTAAGATACACTGATTCTTTGAAAATAGAAAAATTACTTACGCTAACATTGCAACTTCAGTATATACTTAAAAATTATCACCATACAATTTTTTAAGTGGCTGTGTGCAGACATGATCACATACAGACTATTTTTAAAGTTTAGTCCTTTCTTCACATGAATACATACATAATTTTTCTGTTTTCTATGAACGATTGCTGCAGATTTTCAATAAACACAGAAGTATTACAGAATATTAGTTCAACTAAACCTTCTAAGTTGACTGGAGAACAAACAACCATTTTACAGCCCTTACTGTGTGCCTTTGCAGGTATTCTAGAAATCCGAACAGTGGCAGTTGGAATAGTGGCAATCAAAGGAGTGGAAAGTGAATACTTTCTGGCAATGAACAAGTCAGGAAGACTCTATGGAAAGGTATGGATGCAAACTTCTCTTGTGTGTACAATCACCACGTACAATCTTGAAGATATGTATTTTTAGATGTAGCATCTGTATAGTTTGTATAAAATAGATTCCTAACAAATTAAAATGTATCCAGTACTTATCCCATACATCCCATAGTAGACTTTCACGTCCATTTAATAAATTCAGTGATTAAAGCTTATATATTTTCTAAAAATGTGGAATACTAAGGGGGAATAGACAATGCTAAAATATTCAATGCTCAGATTTCAGAAGTCAAATTTGTTTATTAAAAATATTAACAATATGTGGAGTTTATAATGTATATTCTTCTTCCATATTCCCTAATCTAAGTATTTTAAAAAACATTTGTACTTACTTTATTTTATTATTTACTCTCAACAGAAAGTATGCAATGAGGACTGCAACTTCATAGAACTGATTGAAGAAAACCATTATAATACATATGCTTCTGCAAAATGGACACACAAAGGAAAGGAGATGTTTGTTACATTAAACCACAAAGGGGTCCCCATGAAAGGCAAAAAAACAAAGAAAGAACATAGAGCATCCCACTTTCTTCCTCTGGCAATATCCTAATCACAAATGATCTATAAAGAACTAGTTCCAGCAGGAAGATTATTTTTAAGAAGACTATTTGACAAGATATCAAGAGAGGCTGGAATACTACTGAGAAACTGAACAAGCTGGACTTGCGCATTTATGTTTATTTTTAAGAGACTACATGAAAAAGATTTGAAAATATACACAAAACCAGATTTACTAACTAAAAGTTGTAAAAAATTCTAAAGAGTTGTACAATCATTATCTTAGTCATTGTAACTGGGTAGTTTCTTAAATTAATTTACCCTGAAGAATAAGTCATTACTTGATTATCTGATAATATTTTATTTAAAAAACCTATCTGCTTCTTAAATATGGCTGCTATAATAATAATAAGCAGATGATAATGTTGTGTAAAATATGTCAGACTTTAAGGCTGCTGGAATGAGTTGTCAGATTATCAAGTCAATAGTAAATGTGGAGGCTGAGCAGTATTTTAAATACTTCCCCCAAGAAACTGATATCCTACACATAAACTATATGATCAGAAAAAAATATATAATCTTGTAAATGTTTATTGTTGTATTCAGATAAAAGAGTTAGTTTGGAAAAATTAAGTTTACTCTACTACAAAATGTTCCTATCTATTAATGAAACAAATACCTAATGCTGCTCTAAAAGATGTTTCAAATAGTGTATGTAAAATAAGAATAGGAATAAATAATGTACTTCATCTCACTTTTCACAAATTAACATTTTATATAACGATGAAGCAAAAATTCAAACATATTAAGGTTTTTTATGTAACATATCCTATCTTTTGTATAATTCCTGTTGGGGCATACAGCTTTCAATATTGTTTTCCATCCTTATACATGCTTTTTCTGTTGTTACAGCATTAAACTTTATTTTAAGTTGTATTTGAACTTTATTGTTCTAAGTTATTTAAATGTTATTTATAAAAAAAAGAAATACTTATTAAGCTGCATCTGTTTCATATGCTTTTAATTCTAAAGGAATAACAAAATGGTCTGGCTGAGATGCATGAATTTTTTTCTGTGACCAGACACAAAGACTAGTACACAACCCTCTTGCCAACATACATTGGATGGCAGACAAAAATGACAGCCTGCAGCAAATCGCACAATGGACATCTCAAAAGAAACAATGCAAAAATGTAAAACATCTTTGCCACATACTCTTGCTAATTGAATTTAATAGCATGCTCAGAGTTACGCCAGGTAAAAGAAGGTTACGGTTCCAGCAGGTACTGGAATTAATCCTCAGATGGTAGAAACTATACTTCCAGATACAGAAATATGTAAGAGCTTGTATGATAGTTTGAAACTTCAGCCCAAATCAATGTGACCTGATGAAGAAGACATCTTAATTTTCTAGCTATTAAAGTGTTCAACTAAGCCCTACATGAGTAATGCATTATATCATTTCATCCTGTTCAATTTGCCTACAAGTTTTCTCGGTATTGTGATAATTGTGCTTAAGTAAAGATCACCAAAAAATTAGATAAAACAGCTGCTAGATGACTGGGACAGAGTCAAGTTAATTCCTAATGGTCTTAAATGCTCTACTTTTCATTACAGCAACATGAGACACTTCCATTACAACAACACTCTCAGAAAACAGCAAAAATTATCTTTAACAAATATTTCTTTTTTAAAAAAAATTTGCTTAACAAATACTATAATTTGGAAATAATTTATGATTTTTGACTTGCTAATATCAAACATCAAAGTGTAGATATAAACGGGTCTATGCAGAAAAATTTGTCAATACAGCTATATCAGTAAACCTTCACTGTGCTTTTGCTAGTTTATCTATTACTTGCTCACTGAACACAACAGACTGTACTATCAAAGAAGCTTTTTTGCTGATAACTGGACTACTTTCTGTAATATGTAAACACTGAAACAAAGTTCACACTCATGATCAACACCAACATACTAGCAAAAGTTTCCAGATCTAAACTAGGTTAGTTGAAGCTTTGAAATAAAAATTAAAAGAACAAAATCCCATTAAGATTGTTTGTGCTTAAAAGCTTTACTGAAGTTTGAATCAAAATGTGAATATGCACATTAATATATGAATATATATGCCAAAAAAGCTTAAAATTAAATCCAGATACAGACAAGCTCTTCTAAAGGTCTTTTGATTATGTAATTCAAGAATAGTCAAACAACTCCTGAACCCCAATGGTAATTAGCCCTTACTGCTATATGCTTTATCTAATGGATCACTGTATTTCCATCATTATCAGGTAAGACAAGACTTACTGTCTTGTCTCCCCTGCCTGTCCTTCCTAAAGAACCTGTGTCCTTCCATTCCAACACTCCAATCATAGGAGCCATCCCAACATGTCTCCGTGATGCCAATAGGATCACAGTCCTGCAGGCGTACGCACGTCTCTAACTCCTCTTGTTTATTCCCCATACTATGTGTATTTGTATAGAAGCATTTAAGTTGGGCCCCCAACGAAGCTGTCTTACTGGCTGGAGTTCCTCTGTGCTGCTCTTCAGGTGCTGTCCTGCTGACCTGTGATCTTCCTCCAGGCTCTGGGCATCTATTGCTGGCACTGCCATCAAACTAGTAGGAGCGGGATGGATTAAGGTTCCCCTCC
>VZTQ01015456.1:0-18884 GCA_013400755.1 Pelecanoides urinatrix
GGCCACCGCGGGCAGCATCCCGGGGCGCGCACCGCCGCTGACCGGCACAGCGCGACCGCCGCCCCGGAGCGGGGACCCGAGCACCGGGACCTCCCTCGCCCGGGGCACCGGCCCCGGCCCCGGCCCCCTCCCGGCTATTCCGCCTCCGGCAGAAATGACGGGGAATGACCGCGACCGGCACCGCCCCCGCCGTCAGCTCCGCCTTTATTTTTATTTTCATTTTCTCCTTTATACAAAAAACCCGACGCGGCCCCGTCCCCCCACGCCCAGCGGAGAATTAAATCGCAATTAAAACCCAAGAGCAAACCCCGTCCTGTTCTCCACGCCTCGGCAAGAGAAGGCTCCTTTTTTAAAAAAATAGTGCAATTTGTCTGTTTTGCTTTGCTTTTCTCCCGGGAAAACTTCCCCAGACCCCGGTCCCCCGGTATACGCCCCTGCTATCAGGGCCAGCCCCCCGGGCCGCCCCACTCCTGCCCAGGCATCCCCCAGGACCTGCCCTGCCTGTGCTGGGGGGCTGCAGGTGGAGGCCTGGCCCCTGCTCACGTCCCTGCACTCGGGAAGGGGACGTGGGGACGTGGATCCCAACCCTGCGGTCCACTGGCCTGACTGTGGGGCACCACTCGCCTGCTGTGCGCCATCCAGAGATTGGGGAGCATGGGGCCACCCCTGTCCCCCACAGCCCCTGGCCCCACACGATCCTCTTCCACCCCCACGTACCAGGGCAGGGACCTGCCTCCTCCCCAAGACACACGTGAAACCCAGAGCTTTTGTGTTACAAAAATATTCCATGCTTTATTTACTCTGTGGTAGAAAAATAACATGGCCAGGACCCCAGAGCTTCTCGACCAGGGTGAGGGGGGGGGGGGGGGCAGAGGGCTCCGCTCCCCCCAAACCATCCGCACTGGCCGGCTGCCCTCGCTGGGTACCTCCCTCACACTGCACTGGCTCCAGAGGGGGATGCCGAGGCCAGGAGCCGAAGGGGCTCCCGCATCCTTGGTGGGCGAGAGGAGGAGACGAGGTCCAGAAGGGGACCCCACTGCGGCAGAGCACCAGCACGGGCCAGGGGGAGCCCCAGCCGACCCCCCCTCTGCCCTGCACCAGAGCCCGGTGCGCCCACACACCCCCTGGGAACGGAGCCAAGGGGTAGAACAAGAAGGCGACATGTACATTCTTAGTTATGACTGTGAAAGCGAACCCAAGGCCGGACGCCCGGCCCCCGCCCCAAGCAGCCCCATGGTGGGGAGCAGGGCGGCTCTAGGGCCGGTGCTTGCAGAAGCGGAAAGCCGAAGCTGGGCCTCTTAAAAGGAACATACAGGAAAACCATGCGACAAATCCGCTGCCATTTATACAAGGGCATAAACACCAAAGAGCCGGACGCCAGCCTGCATTTCGGGGCAGCACAGAGCAAATCTCCAGGGCAGGGCCCACCCGTCGCCCTCCCGGCACAGAGACACGAACACAGCACAGTCCCCGCAGCGCTGGGGCTGGGGGCGGGGGGCCAGGCGCCCGCCCGTCACGACTGGGCATGGGGGATCCACTGACTGTCCATGGGGCGCCGCAGCAGCTCCTCCACGTGCCTCGCCACGTCCATGGTGTCATCCAGGTCGAAGTCGCCCTCGGGGTCTAGCACGGCGTCGGGGCTGCGGGAGGCAGGGGATGAGGCGGGGGGACGGGCCGTGGCAGGACGGGGACGGGGGATGCGATACCTACTTCTGGGTGTACATGTTGTAATGGGGCTGGGAGCAGACAGCGGGCGAGGGAGCCTGGTCCATGTAGGTGGCCCCTCCGGGGGCAGAATCGCCTGATGCACTGACAAACCTGCGGGGACAGGGGCCTCCTGAGTGCTGGCACGGGACGCGATGGGACGGGCTCCCCCGGAGTGAAGTCGCGCTCCAGGAATTCCCACTGCCTCCGACCGGCATTTCCCGAAGCTGGCGGGGTACCGGCAGGGGACCCAAACCCCACACCCACAAACAGCGACAACCTGCAGGGTCCCCAGCCCCAGCCTCCTGGGTGGCAGCACAGCGAGGGGGGGCGTCCACCCTCCCAGGGAACACACAGCCCTGCCTCGGCCATGGGCCCATCCTCCTCGGCCCCCAGCGCCAGCTCAGCACCAACATGGCCATTGGTGGTGCCAGAGCCCGAGAGCAGAGGTGCCCTGGGCTGCCGGCCGCCCCAGCCAGCTCGCCAGGGATGATCCCACGGGACTGGCCAAGGTCTGCGTTCAGGGTCACACTTACTCGGGCACCACTTGCTTGATCTGTGGCTTCACGTATCCATCCACGGCTTTAGCTAGAGGAAAGAAGGCAGCGCTAAGGCCCTGAGGTGCTGGCATATGCTGCCAGCCTGCAGCGGGGCTGGGGGCTCATGCACAGCCAGCTGCAGAGCCCCCGCAGGGCTGGATGTGGCCCTGGGGCGGAGGGATGCTGTGAGCCCCGGCTCCACCCCAGTCAAATGCACGAAGGAGAGGGATGCGCACAGGGTGAAGGGGCAGCGCTACCTGGCGTGGACTCACAGAGAACCGGCGTGTAGTACTTAGAGAAGACCTCGTCCTTGGGCCTGTCAGGGAACACGTAGATGAGGTAACTGAGGTCCCCGAGGCGGTCGGCCAGGGAGCGGATGGAGAAGTCCCTGGTGGTGAAAGGCATCAGGTTCCAGAACATCCTCTCGGCTGGAAGACAAGAGCGAGGACCACGGTGACACCCAGAGCCAGCGGCGGCTCCTGGCCCCGCTCTGGCTGCGGGCTGCAAGATCACGTAGAACATCAGATGGCATTTCCCGTGCTGCATCCCTCCCCTGGCAACATTTAAGGACAAAATGCAGGTCGCCAGAAAACAGAATCAGCCAGGAGGCACAGTGAACTCGAGACAGGTCTGTCCTCATTTGGGCACGCGGGGGGAGGTCCCCCCCGGCACCGGGCTTTGTGGTGTTCCTCGGCCACGCGAGCCTCCGAAGGAGGCTCTCACAAAGAACAGTAACAAGCAGACTTGCTGCATGGGGTCAGGCAACCCATGCAAACCCCTTGCACCAGGAAGCACCACGGAGTCGCTGCGTTTTATACAGCCACAAGTAAGACCCCATGGTTAGGTCGGACGGTTCAGCCCAGTCCCTCCTCCCCGCCAAGGCCAGCGCTCGGGCTGGATGCAGCCACGGCTGCAGCGAGCGACAGCAGCGCCGCTCCCCACGGGGCAGCCAAGGGGTTGCCACAGGCTCCCGCGCTCGCCCCTTTCCCGAGCAAGGCTCCCACATGCCCGGCAGTGCCGGTGCCGGTGCCCAGCCGAGACAGGAGGTGCCAGAGAAGCAGCACCAGCTGCACGGGCACGAGACGGCCGAGTCCCAGGCAGGGGCCAGGGACAGCAGGGCCGGGGGCTGCCGGCTCCTGGCGCGCACTCACAGGAGTCGAACTTCCACGCGATGGTGATGCCGCCGATCTCAGAGTCGCTGAACCGCAGCAGGAAGGTCCCGTCAGGCTTATTGATGAGCAGGTCGTGTGCCTGCTGCTTGTTGACGAAGCCCAGGATGGCCCTAGGCAAAGCGGGGCCGTCAGGGCCGGGCGGGCAGGGGACCCGGCAGCGCGGGGCAGGGCGGCTCTTACCCGTCGTTCCAGTGCGGCTTCAGATGCTTCTTCAGCACCTCCATGACCCCGTCAAACCACTGCCAAAAGGTGTAATTCCTCCCGGGCAGGTTTTCCTGTTGAAATCCCCAGAAAATGAGCACTCCTGGCTCCAGCCTCATGGCCGCTGTTAAACAGCACAAGTATTTGGTGCAGCAGCAGAGACTCTGGGAACTGGACTGCAGGACGGCCTCCAGCACTGCCAAACCAGGCGCCGGTCAACCCGGCTAGGCGGCACAGCCCCAGGGCAGCACCAGCAATGCCTCCCCAAGGATGCAGACCCCGTCTGCAGGCCCTACAGCTCCCCATGTCCCTCCAAGCAAGGAAGGCGACACCTCCCGCCCTGCTGCAGCCGACAGCCATCTCATTTTTGCACCACCCCAGCAAGAAACGGCTCCTTGGGAGGGACATGCCCCATCCAGCCCCCCAGCACGAGCACTGGTACCGCAGATGTAGCAAAGCCCCTGTCCCAGAGCACAGCAGAACCCTGGGGCTCTGCGGCTTTCCTGGCACAGAGCTCAGCCCGCTCACCCGGTTGAACTGGGACCAGGACACCGTGGTGCTGCTGTAGTCCTCCAGGTGGGAGCTGGTGCTGTTGAAGAGCTTCTGTGCCAGGAACACCAAGTTCTCCTTGGTCAGCCCACGGCTGCTCTGCACCTCTGCCTTGAACTTCATGTTGAGCGCCTCGCAGAGCTGTGGCCACTGCACCTTGTCGGGCACGGCGAAGGGCACGCGGCCCTGGGGGGGCACAGAGCAGGGTCAGCACCGACCTTTGCCTGCCGCCTCCTGGCACACCCCCGCCGGGAGACTGAGCCCCCCAGGGCAGACGGGGCCTGTCCTGCCCCACCATGGCACTGGCACTCACGGGCTCAGCGAAGGCGTTGTCCCAGAGCACAGTGGCTGTGGCGTTGTTGTCCTGGCTGCCGTGCACGATCACCACCACGGGCAGGGACAGCGTCTGCCGGGAGGAAGGAGACCAGGATGGGCTGTGGGGCACCGTGGGAGCATCGCCCATGGGCACCCTTGGGCCCCAGCCCAGCCCCACACCCATGGGCACAGTGCCCACGGCTCGCCCAGGCCCTGCAGAGGGGACGTAGCTGGTGGCTTTACCTTCACCTGGAAGACCAGCTCGTTGCCACCAACGCTGAACTGCGACTCGAAGAGGATAGTGAACTTCTCCTCCGTCACCGACTCGGCCCCGCGGCGGTCCGAGCGCTTGATCCGCTTCAAGGACTGCAGGGACACGAGGGGTGAACACAGGGGGCACGAGGGGACAGGAGGGTGAACACGAGCGTCAGGAGGGGAGAGCCAGTGGTGCTCACCATGTTGCGGAAGTGGGCGCTGAGCGTCCCTGTGGCCTGGTGATACTCCATCACGCAGCAGTTGTTGAGGATCTCCCCGCTGCTCTCACTGCCGCGGGAAGGCGCAGGGTCAGGGGGACCAGCAGGACTAGGAGCCCCGCGCCCCCAGCTCCAGGTCCTGCTCCCCGCTGCCTCGGCAGCCCCAGCCCCCCGCAGCAGCCCTGTCCCCCCCCGCAGCACACCCCCAGCCACCCAGGCATTACTTGCGGGTGCTCTCGTTCTTCAGCAGGGCCTTGGCTTGCTGTTCACTTATGATGGTGGCCTTCACCTGGGGCGGGTTCATGTGCACGTTCAGCTTCCCCCCCACCAGGAGCCGCACAGTGGCTGCGAACTTGGTCTGTGTCTTCAGCACCTGGGGGGGCTGCTTCTCGATGATGAAGGTGCTGGGGGGGCACGGGGATCAGGGGCAGGCAAGCAGAGCAGCCCCAACCCGGCCCCTCCACCCTGCCGGGTGCCTCAGCCGAGCCGGGCCCCCACCTCTACCTGGTCACCAGGGCGGAGATGATGTCGGTGATGGTGCCGTTCAGTTCCGACAGCATCTCCTCCACCGGGCCTGGGATCGGCAGCTGCTGGCACAAGTGCTCAGCCCGGCGGATCTGCTGCCGGTTCTGCCAGATGATCTCCGCCAGCTTCTCGCACCTGGGGGGGCAGGGCGGGGCTCAGCACCATGCCAGGGCTCAGCACCCCGTCCCACCCCACCAGGCATGGCCGGCACCAGCACCCACCAGGTCTGCAGCACGTCCAGGGTGCCCTCAGGGGGCCCCCCATTCCCCGCCAGCTGCTGCCGTCGCTTCCACTGGATCAGCTCGTCGTCCAGGATGGTCGTTTGCTGCTTGCGCAGCAGCTGCAGCGTCTTCTGGTGCTTCTCAGCCAGGTCCTGAGGCAGGACAGTGTTACGAGGTGCGGGGACGGCGGCACAGCTGTCACGGGGCCGGGGCGGTGGCACTTACCACGCGGTACTGCTGTAGTGTCTGGGCCTCCCGGTGCAGCCAGGCCTCCAGCGACGCCTTCTTCTGCTGCAGTGTCGTCTCCCGCGACAGGCGCTCCTGGGGGCCCAGCTGGGAGAGCTGGGAGAACTGGGCTGGGGGATGGGGTGCGGCGTTAGGGCCAGCACGACCAGCACCCTGGCCCCGTCACCCTCTGGCCCCCCACTCACCTTGGAGGCGCATGTTCTCCTGGTACTGGATGATGAAGTACTCCTGCGTCTGCTGCAGCTTCTTGAGCTCGTTCTCCGAGTCCTGTGTGATGAGCCGCAGCTCCTCGAAGGTCTGGTTGATTTGCAGGTGCTTCTGGGACATGGCGTCCACCAGGGAGCCGGCCGGCGAGGGGCTCTGCATGGGGCATGGGGAGCGCTCAGCATGGCAAGGGGGACCCTCCCCATCCCTCTGGGTGCTGGGGGCAGTGGGGATTCAGAGCACCCCCTGCCTCAGGGCTGCTCCCACGACCCCTGTGCTGGAGACCCCGAGCATCCCTCCATCCTGCAGGACCCATTCCCTCACCTTCCATGATGCAGACCCCCATGGCCCCCACTCACGTTGTTCGCCTCCCGCACCAGCCGCTGCTCGTGGTAGAGGATGTGCCGGATGCAGCGCACCAGCTCCATGGGGCACCGGTCGTACGTATTCTGCAGGGAGAGCGCAGCCTGAGCCAGGCACAGGGCAGGGACACCCCCCAGCCCCACAGCCCCCATCCACGGCCCCCCACTTGCCTGCAGCTGCGTGGCATAGTGCCCAAGCTTGATCTTCAGCAGGAAGCCATCTTCCCCCACTTGGTGGTCCGCCTTCTTCTGCAGCTCCTGGATCAGGCCCTCCAGCAGCTGCGTCGCCTTCACGTTCTCCTGAGGGTTGTCGAGGTCGATGGAGTCCCTGCGCGTGCGGAGCAGAGCGGTGGTGTCAGGGCAGCCCCAGCCCCGCACGGGGGCTCCCCATGGGCAGGTGCTGCCAAGCCCAGCATCCCCCACGGGGATGGGGACCCCACTGACCTACCATGCCTGGCTCTCGATCCACTGCGACAGGTAGTGCCGCACCTCGATGGGAAAGTGCTGCCCGTAGAGCGCCTGCATCTGCCGCAGGGCTTCGCCCTGGAGCTGCTGTGCCTGGATCCACACCGCCATGGCTCACCACCTGCCGGGGAGACGGGCTCCTCAGGTACCGCCGCCGGCTGGGTGCTGCGCCACGGGCCGGGGTCTGGCCCTGGCCACCCCCGCAAGCCATTTACAGGAGCCTCCAGGTTCCCAAAGCCCTTTGCAGGTTCCTCTGGGTTCTCCGGTGCTGCCGGAGCTGCCTCCTGCTGCCGAAGCAAGAGGCATGCGGGGGCAGGGGACCCTGGCTCTGAGTCACCCCCTTGTTTCTAGGAAGAGCCCTGGGGGGTCCGGGGCTATGAACGCGCCTCTGCGCTGCCTCTCCACATGGTAACAATTTCCCCTTGCTGCGCCGCGGGATCGCAGCCATCGCTGGCCACGCAAATGAGGAAACGGGCCCGGGGGAAGGGCTGGTGAGAAATCCAGGGTGACGCAGAGCGGAGGCTCCCCCTGCGCTCGCCCCAGCTCCTGCCCACACCCTGGCAGCGCCGGCAGGCGGACTGGCAGGAGCAGCCCCAGCCCCGAGGGCCCACGCAGCACCGCAGCCGCCGGTGGGTTCCCGGTCCCACGGCCGCTGTGTGCCCCAACGCCGGAGCTTCTCGAAGTAAGTTTTGGGGCGGCTCTGGCTCCGCGCAGGAGCGCTGCCAGATCCTGCCACGCAGCTCCAGCACCCTGGCTCGCACGGGGCAGCCGCGGCAGGCAGGGAGGACAGCCAGGGACGGCACCTACAAAAAGCCAGAGCGTCCTCTGCCGCGGTTATATCTGCAGCTTAGTGGGGCCTGGAAAAACAACCTGGAGATCAAATCTTTGAGGGTGACACGATGGTGACCGATGAGGGAGGGCCGGGGGGGCGTGCGGCCCCTCCGAGCCAAGGATGCAGCAATAAATAGCATTTACACATACTCGCACCCAAACCACCTAGGATTCAGTACCGTGCCGGGCAGGAGCACAAGGCTTCAGGCTGCGTCCCAAGGCCGGGTGGCCGGGACTGGATCTGGTTACAGCACTGGCCGGTGACAAGCAGAGGGAGCCGGGGACCGCTCGGGCAGGGGCTGCACCTCCCTCCCTCCCAGAAGTGCTTTGTTCAGCCGCAGAAACACCCAGTGGCCCAAGAGGCTCCAAAAGCAGCCGGTGCCGTCCCGCGGGCGGGGGCACATGCAGGGGGACCACACCGGGGGGCAATGGCGGCAGCAGATCCAAGCAGAGCAGCCGCAGCAGGAGCCCCTGAGCCCTGCGCACCCACCCCCTGCGCAGGAAGAGGAACAATAACCAAGAGTTGGCTAAAAATGAATTTTTCCCCTATAAAAAGGGAGGAATGTTTCCACATTCGCAGAAATCACCAAGTTGGAAATCCTGCTGGCAAGGAGGGGCCTGGGGAGGCATAAAAACGCAGGCGAGGCGGGGAAGGGAAGGCAGGATGGCTGACAGCGGGACACACGCTGGCAGTTAGAAATTGTGGACGCTTGATAAGGGGCATCGGTGAGAACCGCTGCCCCAGCAGAGCCGAGGAGAGCAGCCACAGCCGCGCCGGTGCCACCGCGCCACAAACGGTCGAAGTTCCTGGAGCAGCGGGGACATCTGCACGGACACAGAGCAAACAAACGCTGCCCTGCCTATCGAGAAAATGGTGATCTCTTCCCATCTTGCGGTGACAAAACACTTCCTATTCCACTCCAGCATGTTGTTAAGCAACGAGTCTCGGGCTGCTGCTGCGGTGAGCTGGCAGACACTGCGCTCAGCCAGTGCCAGCCTAGGAGCAGGAGCGCGAACATCACTGCCGGGCGCCTGGCGGAAGGCGAGCCAGCATCACGTCAGCCTTGACAAGGCTGCGCAGCGGCCGATGGCAGCATGGCTCACCCGGCTCGTGCCCCGACTGAAGGCAGGGCTGCCCCGGGGCCACGCCACCCTGCGGGATAAGCACTCATGCCAGGCTTGGACACAAGCTCCAAGGGCATCACCAGTGCAACAGCAGGCATTTCTCCAAGCACCTCATTTTTGTCTCCTGTGTCTCACCCGTGGACTGACAAACCAAACCTCCCCGAGAGCCACAGCCCCAGCACAAGTCACCAGTGCCACCTGCCATGACTAAAGGAGGCTTTCCGGCCACAAGACCCAGCAAGGCTGGGGCAACAGCTCTGCTTCAGCAAGAGGTACAGCAGCACGGTCCCACCGTGCAGCCAGAGCCGCCGGCCTTTGCAGGCAGCCCTGCAGTCCTGCGCCCAGTCGGCTGCTGGCAGCCAGTGCCCTGGCTTGGTCCATGCCCAGCACCACACTCCTCGGCAGCACTGCCGGCTGCCCCGGGTGAGCACTCGCAGGGACCTCCCTGGAGCCTTGCAACGGTTTCGCCCCCATGCCCAGGGACTGGCTCCCTCCTCGCACTCCCCCCACCGGTGCATCGTCCCAGCCCTGCAGCCGCCTGGCTCAGGAAACCTCTCCAGGGTAGGGCAGCCGGGGCCTGCTCCAGCCCACCGGCATCTCCCCACCGCCGGCACCATCCCCAGCCCGCCAGCCATGGCGCTTACTGCGGCTCCTGCACCCCGGGCAGGGACGGGCAGCACTGCTGCTGCAGCATCACGTGTTGCCACAGGTCAGCTGTGCTGCAGCCACCGGCCACACACACAAACAACTGCAAGAGACATAATTGCAGTGGTTTAAGCTACTTTGCATTTACTTGCTGGCAGCGAGCTATAACCCACCCATTACTGCAGCTCGGTTAACCAGCAGCAACTCAACAAGCCACAGCAACGCGCTCACCGGTGACTGATCGCCTGCGAAGCGGCGCACGTGGCAGCTTCCCAGAGGTAGGACGAGGGCCATGGAGAGGAACCCCAGCCTGCGGGGACAGTGCAGGCAGGGGAGGTGCAGAGGGAGGGGAGACACTGGGGGCCATTGCTTCTGCATCCGACAGCCCCGCTCCCAATGGGGAGGCACTGCCAAAACGGCCGCAAAATGGCCAAAACCCATCCAAAAGGGGCTCAGAGGGCCAGAGGAGCAGCAGAGGAGAGGGTGGGCAGAGTGAGGCTGGCAGCACCGCTGGGGCTGGGGGCAGCCAGGGGACCCGATGGGCCACAGACGCAGCGGCAGTCCTGGGGACAGGAGCAGTGGCGCCTGTGGGCCACAGCAGCGGGCTGGCACCAGTGCTGGGTCACGAGCTGCAGGAAAGCCAGAGTGAGCCAGAGCGTGTCCGCAGGCAGACAAAAGGAGGGAAATGCCCCACAAGGCAAGGCCGGTGGCAGCGCCTTCCCACGTGCCGCGGGCACGGCAAAGCTCAAACAGGCCCAGGGGCTGGCACACGCACCACCACGGATGCTCACAGGATTCTTGCCGCACGCAGCCACGGGATGCTCGCAGTGCACAGCCACCCTGGGGACCTCCCTGCGGGCAGGACACCCCTGCCCTGGTGCCGGTACGGTCCCTGACTGCAGCCTTGCCCAGTCCCGTGCCCTGCAGGGCCAGGCAGGGGCCAAGAGCCAGGCAACGCCCCGGGGGGGCCTTTGGCAAAAGGCTCTGGCCATAACCCCCCTGCTCCTGTACGCCTGCCCCACGCAGCCCCTCTGCCGTGGCGGCTCCCACACTGCCCTTTGCCCGGTGCTCTCCCGGCCCGGGGGTCTCCGGAGCAGCGTTCTCCCCTGGGCAGGGGCACGGCGCTTCCCCCCAGTGCTGGGCTCCGGCAGGCAGCAGCCCTGCACCCGCTGCAGCTGCCTCCTCCTGCCGCAGTAAACACACGGACACGTGGTTTCTCAGCACCTCCGGGAGCCTGCGATCGCTTCCAGGTCAGAGCCAGCCTCGCTCGCGGCCACAGGGCCGGATCCTGCACGCCTCACGGCCGGTGCTGCCAGGGGGCTCTGGTCCTGCCCCAGCCAGCACCGCTCCTGCCCCTCGGCAGCCCCGGTGGGAGGGGATCCCGCGTCCCCCAAGAAGGGCAGCCCCAAGCAGGCTCCTTCGGGGGCAGGATCCGGCGCCCAGAAACAGCGGTGCTGGCAGCCCATAGCAGCCGTTCAGCACAAGGAAGGGCTCCAGTCCCCCCAACACAGACACCCACCCACCCCACAAAGGCTAGCCCTGCTCCCAGGGGACCTGCTGGAGCCTCTGGACAGCCCGACAGCCCTACTCAGCTCGACCCCTGCCGAGGGCTCGCCCAGCTCGGCCCCCTTTGCCCTCGCATATGGGCATGCCCGCAGCCGGGGGGCACAGAGGGCTCCACACCCACCCGAGGGGCCCCTGGCTGTCCCAGCCGGGGGCTCCCCCACGGACGGGCTTGGCAGGGCCGGCAGAACCCCAGAATTCAGCACGGTTCCTGGCTCCTCCAGGGCACAGGAACCGCAGCACCAGCTCAGCATGGGGTGCCCACAGCTGCACTCACCCAGTCGGGCACCACTCTGCCCCACGCACCACTCTGGTGTCCCAGCCCCGGGGCAGCCTGGCCACGGCTCCAGGCAGGCGCTGCCGGCACAGCCGGGCTCCCGGGGCGGCTGTTTCGCAGGCTGTGAGCTACAGGAAGGAGTGGAGAGCAGCTATTTCCTTCCAAAATGTCAGCTGCCTGCGCAGGGCAGCCAGCCCCGCACTGCCGGCAGCTTCCTCTGCCACTGCTGCGCGCGTGGTGCCCACCAAGGCAGCGGGACTGGCACCCCCTCCGTACTCAGCCCCACACTCCTCTCCGGTGTCGGAGCCGGGCACAGCCTCTGCTCCCAGCGGGTCAGTGGGGCTGAGCCCCCACGGGCAGCCGGCGATGGGACCCCTGGGACCGATGGAGGAGCTCAGCATGGGGGGAGACGGGACAGACTCACCTGCACCCCCCGGCTCCGCTCACACCCCCCCCAGGCACACAGCACCGGGGCAGAGTCTGCACTGGGAACACCAGGGGGGCGGTGAGCAGCCCCCAGGACCCCCTGGTCCTGCTCGGAGCTGCTGGCCAGGGCTGGCAGGTGCCGGGACGCAGTGGAGCCGGTGCAGAGGACTGCGGTGCTGGGAACCGGGGGGCTTGCCCGTTTCATGCCTGCCTGTGGTTTCCAGCTTTCGGCTGGGAGGCGGCAGTGCCTGCCCGGCGCAGGAGGTGAGCTCCTTCTAGAAGCTCGGTGCTTTGATGGGTTTTGTTTGTCTCCCGCGGAAGAGCGGCAGCAGGCGACCCCCCCAGCCCACGCTGGAAACTGCTGGGGCTGGGCAAGCGGGGCCGGGAGCCGCAGGGCTCACAGAAGAGGCATGGCGGGCTCTGGAAACACAACGTGCCCCACTGAGGGCAGAGGCGGGCAGAGCCCGGACTGGCAGTGCCGGGACCACCCAGGCTTCCTGGCAGCTTCGGGAGCCAAAAATGGAGAACTCGCACCGTTACAGGAACAAGGAAACCCCACGCGCAGCCTGACGCTGCCCAGGGAGAAACTGGCCCCACACGCAGGTGGAGATGCCCCAGCCGGGGACCGGCGCTGCCGCACAAGTGCCATGGGGGCTCAGAGCCGGGGGGCTGCCTGCAGCTCAGGCTTGGGGCTGTACCTGCCCACTGGCATTTGTCGCCCTCGGGAACGGTTTTTCTCCCCTCTTCAGATTTTCCCTTCCAACCACAGAAGCCCCAAAACCTGCGTCAAACCAAAACCGCCAAAATACCCAACGAAATCCCAGCAAAATCCCTCGAATCCAGGGGCTGGGACCTAGAGAGAAAACCACCCCGGTGCACCAAGAGTCGCCCTGGTGCAGCCGTGGCCAGATACAGGCACTGCCCTGGCACCGGTGGGATTCCCTCAAATGCCGAGCACGGAGCAGGACCGGCACCGGCAGGACCTGGGTCCCCACGGCAGAGCCCGGGGGCCACGGCTACGCTGCCACCCCCCTGGGGCGAGCTCACCGCAGCGCACGCAGGAGGGCCAGCTCCAGCCCCGTCCCTCGGGGTCGCCCCAGCGAAGGGAGCCTGCCCCGCCATACGGGGGCCCGGGCGCCCAGGACCACCCGCCTGGCCCCGGCACAATGAGCCGCTGTGCCAGACCCCGCGCAGGCTGGGCTGGAGGCCGCGGCTGCTCAGCAACAACGGGGGCCTGTCTGGGCGCCGGGGCCCGAGCAGAGCACGGCAGCGCGGCGCAGGCAGCCTGCCCACCTGGACAGACGCAGGCAGCCAGAGCCAGGGCAGGAGCCAGGCGCTGGTAGGCAGGACACACCGCGCAGCCACGCCAGCAGAGCCGATTGCCCACCCAGCCCCCATAGGCATGAGTCCAGCACCGATCCTGCAGGACATCCGCTGCGGGGAGCCCAATCCCCGCCAGTGCCGGTGCTACCCCCCACCATGAGCCCACAGGCAGGATTAGAGAGGCCTGGGCAGAGCTTTAATTACTCCTGGATCCCTGGGGCCAAGCAGGCAAATTAACTGGCTGCAGGGCTGATGTGGCAAGGAGCTGCCAGCTCCGATGCCTCGGGGTTCTGGGGCTTCCTCCGGGCTCGGTGGGGGGATCCTGGGGCGGGTGCAGAGCCACTGCCCGCCATAGCATCCCGGCTCTGGGCAGGCACCAGCCCTCGCCCAGGAGGGGATGCGTAGCCGGCACATGCCAGGGCACTTGAAGGTATTTTTCCTCCGCAATTATAACGACCCACCCCAACCCCCTGAACACCGTGCTGAGGGTGAAGCACCTGCCCGCAGGTTTTGCGGCCCCCAGGGACTCGCACGCCACCCTCACGCCTGCTCCAGCCCAATGGGGAAGGTCCAGCTCCGGTCCCCATCCTCCATCCCAGGAGGGAAGAGGCATCACCCCAGACGTGGCCCTGGGGAAGGGCAGGGAGGTGACAGGATCCCAGCGACCCCCCCAAGGATGGGGCAGCAGCTTCAGGCTTAGGAACAGGCGAGGCAGAATCTGGGACAAGGGAGAAGACCCCGCACCCCTGCCAGCCAGTTCATCCTTGTGTTGGTCCTTCCAACAAACCAGCCAAGCAGAACAGCCACCTCCCAGGGGCCCCGCAGACACGCCGGGGTCCCATGGATCCCACGCCAGCCCCCGGCACTGAGGCCGCCTCCTGCACAGCCCCAGGCTCACTGCTAATCCCTGCTCAGACCAGCCCATCCCTCCTGGGCTGGTCAGAAGGACCAGAGGATTAAGCTCATTTCAGCGTCGAATTAGTCCCGATTGGGGTCTGGAGACACAATTTCATTTTATCTGCCGCGCTCCAGTGAGTGCACACAATCACGCTAATCCAGTCGCCGGCCAGGCTGGATTTGCAGAGCAGGACCCAGGCGGGCCAGGGGAGACGCAGGCACCGGCCGTGCCGCTCTGTCCGCATCCATCCCCCTCTGGCCGACACCACGCTCGTGCTCTCCGTGGGGCAGGGGAGTCAGTGCAGGAGCCTCCCCCACCGCTGGCACGGCTGTCCCGTGGGACCAGCCCAGCCCACACACCACGGCACGGGCACCTGGGGGGCTGGGGCAGGACAGGGACGGCCAATGAGCAGGGACAGGCAGAGGGACGCCAGCACACTGAGGGCACCCACTGCCCTGCCCGACCACCCGGCCCGGGGAAGAGGCACTGACCACGCTGTGAGACAGCGCAGAGTACGTGCAGGACCCACCATGCAGCCGCAGTTGCGCGGGCAAGCCCTCACACCCTCATCTTTGGGAGCAAACACCAAAGGCGGGCTGCAAGCACCCGGCTGCGCACGAGGATGCTCAGGCAACGGGGGACGCTGCTCTGCACCCGCCGCTAACAGCGGCTGGCGTGGAGCCTGCATGGCGGCTGGGAAAACGCTCGCCAGCGCTCTGCCTCGCCGGCCCTCGCAGGCGTCCCGGCCCAGCAGCACCCCGTCGTCCCTGCCCGAGGGCAGGCGCAGGCAGCCACTGCGGCACGGCGCCGGGCTCCTCCGGTGCGGGCTGACAGCCCAGCGAGGTGTCTGGTCAACAGGAAAACTGCTCCCGGGCATCCCAGCCTCCCGCCGCAGCGGGCAGGCGGGCCCCAGCGCTGTGCTGTCAGGCACTGAGAGGAGTGAAGGCGCGGGACAGGCAGGCCCCCCCGGAGCAGCCCCCGCACCCCCACCACGCTCTGCCCCTCCGGGCCATTCGCAGCCGCCAGGCGCTGGGGTTCGTGCCCAGCAGCTGCAGCAGCTCCACACAGGGAGATGCTCTTGCACCGGGTCAGCAGCACAGAAGGGAGGGAAGGGAAAGCCTTGCCTTCAGAAGAGGGTGCACACAGACACCCAGGGGTGCTGGCAGGAGGGGGAACTAGTCAGAATGGGAATAAAAAGCCAAAACACCAATGGTTTCTGCAACGAAAATCTCATTCAGAATAGGTAAACCTCACAGTCCAACCTGGCCAGGGTTAAAGCCAGCATTCACCTCCAATGCCCACAAATGCATCCAGGTGGGAGAGCTGGGTTTCGGTTTTCCTTGCCCCGGGACACACTCTGCAGCCCCAGGAGCAGCGGCAGCCGCTGACGGTGCTGGGGCAGAGCAGAGCCCCAGCCTCTGGGCTGCACCGCGAGCTCCCCACCTAAGCGTTTCCAAAAGGCTCAGGTGACTAATGGGGTCATAGACGGAGCGTGGCGGGCCAGGGCAGCTCTGCCGCCCAGAGCTGCAGCCTGAAAGCGCCAGGGCCGCATGTTAACGCCACCAAATAGGACAGAGATCATTTTACAGCTGTTTTAGCCGGTGCGAGGGGCTCAGATACGCCACCAGTGAGAGCTGTCTCTTTCTCTGGTAAAAGCTTTGCAGACAGCCATCGAGTGAGAGGGATGGAAAGCCAGACTGAGCACGCACCCAGCACTCAGCCGTTCAGCGGCTGGGGCCATGCCGGCTCTTCGAGCTCTGCTCCAGTACCAGCCTTTTCCCCAATTCCCTCCCCGGCAGAGCTGTGCTATAAACCAGCCTTTACATCTCACAACAGGAAGACACAAAGTTGCAGCGAAAATGGAGATTGCAAAACTCATCAGTGACTGTTTGAAGCGGGAGCGAGTTGTGACCATGTTATGGTTCGGCTATACTACCGCGGCCACCCGAGCCCGGTGAGAAGCCACCCGGCAGCACATCGCTCCCCGGCTTGGTGGAAAGCAGGAGCTGGCACTAGGGGAAACACAGGGCATGAAGCACACTCACCTGCGAGCAGCCAGCGCTCCCGGCCCCTCTGGTGCAGCTAGATGGGTGGATTCTGCTTTATCAGCAGTCAGCTCAGCCCTATCGGCCAGGAAGCCGTGTTCGCATGTGTGCCTCCCCCTCGACATTTCCCAACGCAGCGGGAGAAGCGGTTCATGGCAGCCTACCTTTTATCAGCCAGCAGATGTTGCTAGAACTGTTGCTGCGTGTAAAATTCAGGCATGCCCAGCACCGCTTGGATCCCTGCACCAGCCACGTGGTGCCAGGGTGAACACCCCCGCCCCCTTCCTCCCGGGATCAAAACACTTGGGGGTTGCAAAATAGACACCCCATGAAAGGAAAGGCATGCCACAGAAACATGACAGCTGTCGAAGTTACTTCTCCCGGAGCATGCTGGAGCCCCAGAGCCAGCAGCCGGCACGGCCTCCCAGGCTGGAGCTGCCTGCACGGCCACGGAGCCGAGCCCTGACCTGTCCCGGCAAGGCGGGGACCGGCGAGCCCCTGCCTCCGTCCCCCAGCACACGCAGCCCTGCGCTGGCTCCCCTGTGACCGGCACCACCGCAGTGCATTTGGCCCCGTAACACGGAGGCTGCTCGGAGGGCAGCACCCACAGCCGCATGGTGGGAAGCCGGCAGCCACTGCAGCCCCGCCAGGCACAGGGACCGCGGCCCCCAGCGCGGGTACCCAGGGGATGCCGATGGGAGGGAAGTTCTGCTCGACCCCCATGCTGTCCTGCCGCTCCCCAGGGCTGCCGTGAAGCCCGTCGAGCACAGCCCCGCTTACAGTAATTCCTTGCAAACCAGAAAGTCATTTCCCAGCTGACGGGGCCACTTTACTGTACTCAGCACAGCACAGTCACCACTCACCGCCCCACCACCCACGCCGTGGAGGAGTACAAGGAGCAGGGATTTTTCGCAAGCAGAGTATCTGGGTTTTGCTATCACTCGAGACAGAGCTGGGAAACCCCACGGTGAAGACCTCACAACCACTTTGGAGTCAGCACTTCCCCTGCAGCGAGAGGGGAAGGTCCCTCCAGAGGCTCCATGCAACCCTGCGCCAAGCATCCCCAGTTGCAGCTCCCCCGTCCCTAGCGCTGGTGCCACCATCCCTTTGGCTGCCCCAAAGCACCGGCCTCGGGACAAGACGGGCACACCAAAGCCGGCGAGGTGGCTCTAGTGACAACTGTCTGGAGCAAACACCCCCTGAGGGAGGACACTGTCAAAGTGCCACGAGACACAGAGCGGGTGACAGCCACCCGCCACGCCCCATTCCCAGCCCGGCTCTCCCGTGTCCCCAGGCATGGGCTGTTGGCACCTCTCAACCTGCACCGGAGCTCCTCCTCCACGTGGCTGCACACGCAGCACGGCACAGCACGGCCCTCCCTGGCCCCGGGGACAAGCCCTGCTCTCCAGGGACAGTTATAAAACCCAAGGAGATGGTCTCCATCCTCACGTCAAGCACCTTGGTGACCTGTGAGCCACAGCAGGGCAGGCTGCAATCCCGACGGCTTTGGGAGCACCCAGGGCTTGCTGCAGCCGTCCACAGGCAGGTGACCCCGACACCTCCGATGCCTCCACCTCACTGGAGCCATGCAGGCAGGGCAGAGCCATGCTCAGTGCCGGGCCCCAAGCAAACCTCCCTCCAGCGTGGGATCGTTGCGCTGGTGCAAACACATCGAAGCACAACGACAAATCTCAGCTTGAAATTGCCACCGGGAGACCATCGCAGTGGCAGCCCGCCCTCCTGCACCAGCGCAGGGCTGTGCTCCCCGTGACAGGCACAGAACCTTCCTCTCGAAGTCAGGGCACAGGGATGAGGGGGAACAAAGCTCCCACAGTGCAGGGCTGGTTCCCTGGTGCCCACGGTGGTGGACAGGCTCTCCAGACCACCCCACAGTGCATGCACCAACTGCCTCCGCAGACACCAGCTGCCAGGGCTCGCACAGCTCCGGCTGCAGCCACGAGCACCGCTGGGGACGCGGGCCTGGCCACAGGCAGCTGGCGGGGTGAGCCAGCCCGGGGCCAGGAACATCCTGCTGCAACAAGGCGACCCGTGCTGCAGGGACTTTGTGCACCACGTCCCTGCCACGGGTGAGCCACGCGGCCCTGCACTGCGGTCCCGCCACGGCAGTGCCGTGCCCTGCACCCCTCGGCAATGCACCCCAACCACCGTAAACAAATCACTAGTTGTCACTGCCTGTGCCTGTCCCTGTCCTCTGCCATGGGGCTCCCGTAAGCGTGGCAGGGCGTGCGGGCTCCTGCCAAGCCTCACCGCGAGTTCACGCGAGTGGATGGCCCCAGCTCCGTGCTGCAGCTGACATCGGAGGTGTTACCGCCGTCAGCAGTTCAGGCGGAGACAGAGGCCGCGAAGCCCTCGACGGTACCAGTGCCTGCACCCCAGTGCCGACGCGAGCTGGGTGCTGGAGCCCCAGAGCCGGTCAGCGTCATGGCTGGGCGCAGAGCCCTGACAGCTCCCGTATCCCACCGGACAGGTGGCCGCGGCTCCCCTGGGCTCGCAGTCACCCGAACGTGCGCCCGGCCGGCACACGAGCTGGGTGAAAGGCCGCAGTCCCCCGGGGTGTCACCGCTGCCGTCTCGCACGGGGGGAACATTTTCCACCCGCCTTCGACTCTGCCCGGCAGCACGGAGCCGTGTGTCCCACCGCCGGCGAGCGGGACTCCCGCTCCCGCCGCGCTGCCCCGCTCCGGCGTGCTGCCCGCGGCGGGACCCCCGCCTGCCCGGGCCCCCCCGCCTGCCCCGGGCTGGGGCTCGGGGCCGG
>VZTQ01015456.1:19009-71623 GCA_013400755.1 Pelecanoides urinatrix
CCCGCCGCGCCACCGGCACCGGCACCAGGCACCGGGTAACGGCACCGGGCAGCGGGCACGAACCTGCACCGGAGTTTGGCACCGGGTACCGGGGAAGCCCAAAGCAGCACCGGCGTGTGCAGCCCGGAGGTGCCCAAACCGGTACCGGGCATTGGCAGCAGCAGCAGCCAGCAGCGGCACCAGCCACCAGCACGGGGCCCTTGCATCTGGGGGATCCCACTGCAACACCAGCACTGGCACTGGGGGGAGCCCACCGCAGCACCGGGCACTGGGGTCAGGTCCCTGGCGCCAGGCACGGCCGGGAGTCCCCGCGGGCACCGGGACCCCCATCTGCACCTCTCCTTTCTCCCACATCCTCCCCGGCCCCCGGTCCTCTTGCCATTTCCCCCTCGCCACCATCCCTGCCCACGGGATGGGCTCTTCCCCCGCAGCCCCACGGCCGCCCCAGCCGCCCACCCACCCCGCTGCGTGCCAGCCAGCCCCTCTGCGGCGCATCCCCGACAGCCGCTGGGCTGCGGCGAAGGTGCGAATCTGCCTGTTGCACCTATTAATATTTCTTAATGGTTTCTTTGTGCTGCACTGCCTGCAGGCCTCAGCTGCCTCCCGCTCGCCCTGAACCTCTCAGAGCAGAGGCTGCATGGGCTCCCGTGCCCGGGGAGAACGGGATTCCCGTGGGAGCCGTGTGGGCCCTGCAGGGGTTTGCATGTGAGTAATGGGAGAGAAAGGAAATCCCATCCCGTCAAGTGCAGGATGAGTAACACCACCGCCCTGGCTCCCTCCAGCTCCGCAGGCTTCCTCCCTCCTGGTAACTCAGCCACGGGCAGCCGGGGGACACCCGGCGCGAGGGGCTGCTCCAGCGGCTCAGGGTGGGCGTGTGGGGAAAGGTTCCCGCACTGCGAGGGCAGCGGTGCTGGCCAGCCCAGGGGCGCAGGGGGAGACCACCATCCAAGGTCAGGGAAAGTGGGACTCTGCCGGCCCAGGGAGCTCCCAGGGCGAGGAGCCTCCAGGGACAGAGATCATCCAAAAGGCAAGACCAGCAGGGACGAGTGTAGCAGCCACAAGCCACCTCCCGATGTCAGAGCCCTGTCAGGTTTCCTTAATCCCTGCACGTGCCCGCACGGCACATCAGCCGCTTGAGCAGGTACATCCACACCAGGGTGCAGCACCGGGCCTCTGGCCCTGGCAGGATTTGGGTGGTGCTGCAGCTGAGGACGGGAGCACCAGCCTGGCGTGGCAGGGTCCGTGGGGTTTATCAGCTCTGGTCAATACCTGCTGTGCCAGACCTGGGCTCCCCGCACGCACCTGATCAGGGCTCCCCGGACCCCGGTGTCCTCTTCCCTTGCCACTGTGGTACCGGGCAGCCGCACGCGTGGCTGCGGGGGTGCCTCATGCTCGCTCTGGCCAGTGACCGCACCGGGCCTTCCACGTGAAACAAGCTCAGCTCCCCTGTTTGGATACGCATGCCCTCTCCTGCTGCAGGCCCTGGGCTGACGCCGTGAGGCCTTGTGCACAGCCAGGGTCCGCAGCGCGGCTGGGTCCCCAGCGCTGCCGCAGCCTCGTGCGCCAACAGGGAGAGGATGCTGGGAGTGAAGGCAGGGGAACGGGCACCAGTGCATCTCCCTCTCCCGAGCTGCCACGTCTCCCGTGAGCCGTAAGGAGAACCAAGGCTCTACCCAGACCTCTGGCATCCCCAAACAGGGAAAGGTGGCAGCGGCCATGAGAAAACCAACCCAAGGGGCTCTTGCCCACCCACACGAAACACCTCCCAGGCAGCACTGGCACCCCAGGGTGATGGGGGACCCCGGGTGACGGGGCACCCCGGGCAGCGGGCGGCTGCAGGGAGAGGTGGCTGGGCAGGAAGCAATACTGGGTGTGCTTGTTTCTGCTTGAGCGCTCTCACCAGCCGCATGGGATCTCCTGGGCTTTCACTTTCGTTACCAGTTAATCTTCTGCGGCCTGAAGAAACTCTGGAGGGAAATTCAGCGGGCACACAGCACCGTCCTGTTCTGGTCTGGGAGAAGCGTGGGTGATCCCTGCCCAGGGCTGGTGAGCACCCAGCACCAGCCCCAGGAAACCGGGAGAGACGGGCTCGGCTTTCCTTCCTTGAGTGCCAGTGCTGGGACAGGATTGTTCTCAGGACAGTTAATGCACTGGCAATTGCAAATCGCTCAGCGATTACGTAAGAGCACAGTCCCAAGTTTTCACCTCTCCATTTTTTTATCTATTGCTTTTGTATTAAAGTCCTCCTCTTTCCTGTCGGAGCGTGCAGCCGTGGGAGCTGACTGGCGGGGAAGCGAGCCCAGGGGACAGTGCTGTGAGCCCCAAAAGCTGGGGCCATGGCAGGAACATGGCAGGATGCCCAGGGATGCTTGTCCAGCCAGCAAAAGCCGCAGCCTGCCCAGGGTGCCACGGCCTTCGGGGCTCTGCTGCCCAGACTGACACTCCCGAACAGCCCTTCTCCAGCTCCAGCTCCTCACCACCTAGCCCGGCTCCAGGTGTCCAAGAGATAAACATCTGTGGGCCGGGCAGGCACCACCCCAGCACCTGCTCCCATGCAAATGCCAGCCACAAAACGGTGCTTTTCAGCTCACCTCCTCCTTGCCAACATTCACTGTGTGCCCAGAGCAGCCCAGGATGATCGGGACGGCCCGGGGGGACGAGTGGCTCCAGCCTGAGCAGCTCCCAGCTCCCACCAAACGTTTCGCCACCTGCGCCCGCACGCTTGGGAGGCATCTCACGCAGACGGGGCTGACACGTCCCTGCTGAGCCACTGCAGGAGAGACCTGGCTGCCGTTCCCAGCGCTCCCGTGGCACTCCATACCTCACAGGGAGGTGAGCTGGGACCCCGGTGAGCCGGGGACGGGCACCCAGCGTGGGGCCAGCATCTCCCACGCCATCTTTTTCCACTAAGACAAAGAAAAGGAATGGGGAAATCGGCAAAAGGACTGCACTCCCTGCCCTCCCTGCCTTGGCTGGGGACGCTCATGCTCCAGCGAGTTGCATCACGCAGACAAACGGCTTTCACAATCCCCGGCCCACATAACCCATCAGTGCAGTCATCCAGGCACTGGCTGCTCTGGCCAAGAAAATCAAGGTCACACGCAATGTCTGCGGCCGCCGGGCCTCCAGCCAGGTACACGGGGTCCAGGCAGCTCTGGAGGGTCCTGGGGATGCAGCACTCCCCGTGCCACAGACCCACATGGCCACACGTGCTCAGGAGGGCTGGAAAACATACACAAAACATCCTCCGTTCCCTCTCCCCTTCCCTCTGACTTCTCCCTTCCCTTTTTGGTACAAAGAGGAAAAAAAAAGGGGGAAGAAATTAGTGATGGGAGAGAAAGTGGAGAGTGCTCCATGCCGAGAGGGCAAATGGAATGAAATCAAATCAATCAAATCAGAGTTTTGTTTCAAACAGATCCCAAGGAAAAATCCGAGCTGGCTGGTGAGGATGTTACCCAAGGTAAATTCTTCCTGTCTGGAGGGAGGAAGGGAATGGGGGAACAGCGGCTGCAGCAGTAACCGATGGAGAGGCTGCCCTGGCTCTGCCCTGGCGCTGCCCTGGCGCTGCCCCAGCGATGCCCCAGCAGCAGCGACTGCGCTGGTGGTGGCTCTTGGGGACGAGGGGGCCACATCGGACCCTCCCAGAGACAGGCAGATCTGTCCTGGCAGGACGGACTCTGCAAGCACCCGAGGAGGTTCCTGGGCACGGCCGGCGTTCCCCCCTCCGCCACCTCGCCTGGCCCTGCTTCGGTGCAGAGCGGCCAGACCCTGCCAAGGGAGAGCCGGCGCTGGGGCGGTGCATCAGCATCCAGGGGATCTAACGGGCAACACCGGCACCTCCGGGCAGGGCAGGAAAGGCGGATTTTCCAGCCAACCGAGCACAGCAAAGTGCCTGAGCCTGCTCACAACCCCGGCAAGCTCCCGGTGCTGCTGGGTCCCTGCTCTCGTCGGGACCTCTCTTGCATTGGTCCTCAGAAAGTCTCAAAAAGCCTCTGGAAAGGTAAACAGTGTCCAGGCTGAGCTGCAGCCAAACACTTTGTCATCTCAGATGAGCTCAACAGGATGCTGAGTGACACTGCGCATTCAGGGGAGAGAGGGAGCATGGGGCTTCGTAATTGATTTCCTAGAAAATTGCCTCTGTGTTTGGAGCAGGAGCGTGAGGAGCGCAGGCAGAGCGACCTTCTTCTCTAAGTGGCATCTCGAGGGTCTTAATTATTTCTCAGGAGTGGAAGCATTTATTTAGGCAGACGCTGGAGAGCTCCCAAGGCTGCTGGCTGTTGCCCTCCTCTCCCCAAAGCCCTCCCGGCACATCCCGTACGCGAGGCTCCTCCGCATCCCTCCCTGCTGCTCCCGGGACATGCAGGGGCAGGGCTTGCCCAAAGCGCAAACATGCTGACCACGTCACCTGCGGGCAGGGCGCAGCCTCTGCTCCATCCCCTCAAGCTTATCAGTGAGGCTGGAGGTCTTGCCGAGGACGCCAGCTTTGACCCGTCCCTGCTTTGGGTCCCACGCAGTCCCAGATCTGTGTTGAGGCCAGAAAACCCCGTTGTGATAATCCAGCCCAATTAATGAAAACCAGATGAATCCCCAAATTAGTCACAGCTTCATGTTTTCCCACCCAGTTTCAAACATGCAGTGAGGGCGAAGCCTCAGCAGGGCTGCGCTGGCACCGCGGACCCGCAGCTCCCGGCTCAGTGTCCCCTGCCCGCCCCAGTGGCCCCGAGCCCCTTCTGCTCTGTGTGCGGGCACCCACGGGCAGGGACCTCATCACGGGCTCGGCCACGCGAGCTCCGCGAGCTGCCGCCATCCCCCCCTGCGGCAGACTTCCCAGCGCTGGAACCACTCCTGGGTCTCCAGCCAGTGCCGTCCCTGGCTCCTCGCCCCCAGCGGCATTTGCTCCCCACGCTCTCTGCAGAGCGGAGCGCGTATCGGGCAGCAGCAAAGAGCTGTGGCTGTTGCCTCGCGGTCCCGCTTCCCACGGGTCTGCCCCTGCCCCTGCCTCTGCCCAGCACCCTGGAGGAAGGTGCTGTCCTGGTGCCTGAGCCCGGCTCGTCCCGATTTCCCTGACACGAGGAGAGAGGGACGCACCCAGTGCTGCCAAAGCCGGGGTGGTCGCTGGGCGCAGGGAATGGCCAGCATGGCCCTGCTGTCCCCCGGGACCGGGCATGATGCAGAGGGGTCGGGGCCAGGCTATTTCTGCCGTGGCCGCCCCAGAAGATGTTTCCTGCTAGGCTGTCGCAGCTGAAGAATGCGAAGGGAGGTGGCATCGGGGAGCTAGCCTGGGTGGGCCCCGTGGGGCTCTGACCCCACCGGGAGGGAGAGGATGCAAAACCCCCGGGGACGGCGGACGCTGGTCCTACGGGCTGCTTGCGGAGAGCAGGGACGGCAGCTGGCCAGGGGTGGAGTGGGCAGCACGGACCCTGCCAGGGCCCGGCCAGCCCACGGGCAGCACGTGGCTCGGGGCCGATGGGCAGGGGAAAGCCGGAGGCACCCCAGAAGCTCGTCACCATCGCAAGGTTGGCCCTGCAGTGCCTCGTGCCAGTGGAAGGGGAGGACCTGCTCCAGCAAAAGACCTGGGAAACGGCATTTTGTCTGAGGGGGAATTTCCACAGGAAACCTCTGCTTCCAGCCACTCGGATATGGCTGGGAACAACCCCAGCAAACGCTCGGTCTCAGCAGCCAACAAGCATTATTGCCTGGGCAAAGGCTCTTTGTTCCCTCACATCATTCATCCAGCTCGGAAAAAACAGCCAGGTTTCTGCCTACTGCAAACACGGGGCAATAACAGCCAGTCTGGGTCTGCAATGAGAACCGGAGCCCTCCAGCAGCCCGGCGAGCGCCGCTGCACCCCGGGGCGGGCACGGGGGGCCCAGCCAGCACCCACGGCCCAGTCAGGACCAAGGGCACGAGCATCTTGCACCCACCCTGGGGCTGCAGGGCTGGGGCTGGCTGGGGGGCATCAGGAGCGGGGGCACCAGGGCAGCACCCGGCCCCCCACCCCGTGCTGGTGCAGCCGCGCATCCCCGCACTCGCCGGAGCGCTCCCCTCGGCAGAGCCCAGGTTGCCACAGTAACCGCTCGGTCCCAGCCAGCTCCTGCCATAAACACGCTGCCGCGGGTCAGCCCAGTTCAGCAGTGGCTGTGCCAGGGCTGGGACTGCGTGGCAGCATGGCCACCCCAGCAGGACCGAGGCCCCGCGGTGCTTCTGCGGGCAGAGCTGGGGTCCCTGCCCGCCGGTGCGGGATGCGGGCGCAGCGCAGCATGCCGCGGCCGAGCACAGGCCAGGGTCGGGCCAGGCGGCAGGAATGGGAACTGGCAGCCAGGGCCGAGGAGGAAGCATGAGGGGAGTGAAAGCAGGAACTCGAAAGCGAGAGCAGCCCCAAGCCCCCCAGGGCCGGGCGCTGCCCCTGTGGCAGCCGGAGCTGGAGGAGATGGCAGCTGGGCAGCTCCAAGGGGAAAGCTGCCCACTCCATCCTGGCCGGCAGCGGGGTGAGGTGGGGGCCAGGGGGCCGCTGTCGGGCATTGCCCATGGGGTCCGGCTCCCGAGGTCCGAGCAGGCACCTGGCTTTGGGGACGGTGGGGGGAACAGCTCGCACTCCCCGCACTGGCGGGTTTCCAGCAGAGCTGATGTGCCTGGATGAACACAGAGGGATGCAGAGGGCTCCCAGGGATGCGGAGGGCTCCTGCCCCTGCTAACAGTGGCATGGTGCTAATTCCCAGGCCTCGTGCTGATGGACACCAAAGAAAACACACCTCTGGAAGGAAAATAGGGGAAAAAACCCACCAGCGGAGCTCCCCCGTGGTGGGCTGGTGGCTTGGGGCACACAGGGCTTGGAAACTGATTTTGGTCGAACCCCAGCAGCCTCCTGAGCAGCTGAGCATGGAAACGGCGTGGGTCCGTGGGGACAGTCAGGAGCTGCAGCAGGTCCAGCCCAGGGCCCTTCACCCTGCACTGGGGCAAGGTGAGCTCTTGGTGTCGGTGCCGGCACAGCCAAATGCCACGCTCTGAGCCAGGGTGGGATGCATGCAGGAAAACAGGCAGGTCATGTCCCTCCGGCTCAGCAGCCGGCAGCGGGGCTGGCAGATGGTGGCACTTGGGGACCATGCTGTGCCTGAGCTCTGGGTCTGACCTCTGCCACACCTGGCAGTGGGTGCCACCGCTGAGACCTCGCTTGGCTCAACTCTGCTGCATATTAAAGTTTGAGAGTGATGCAATATTTGTCTGTTGTTTTACGAGCGTTGGGAGGCAGGGATGGCGTTTGGCTTGGGCAGCGATGGCTTGTGCTCTGCAGCTCAGCTCAAAGCTGCCCTCGACAAGGAGGAGGCTTAGATGGGCATTTGGAGCAGGGCATCCCACTGCTCCTTCCCAGTTCCACCTTGACGGCAGCACACAACTGGACAGAGGAAGGATGGGAGGAGACCACAGCGCCTGTCTACCCTGGCAAACCAGCAGGTACAGAGCAGCATTTCATCGCTGCAGCCAGCCCTGCCCAAGCTCCGCGGGGGTGCGGGCACGGGGCTGGGCACGGCCTCGGCCAGGGACCGGGGGCTGGCGCAGGGGGACGGCAGGAGCTGGGGCCAGGGCGGGCACTGACCCCCCATGCTGGCCGGGGCCTTCACGCTGCCCACGAGCTCTCCATCGCCCGGCGCCAGCACCCGGCGGAGCCGTGGCCAAACGTTCCTGCCCGCCCACGGTGCTGGGGTACGCGCTGCCCTGCGGCGTGCAGCCCGAGATCAGCCGGGTGCCAGGAGGGGCTGCTCCAGCTGCGTCCCCCGCTGCTGGGCTGCGTGGGAGCCGCCGCACTGCCGAGCTCGGGGGTCTCAGGGCACACGCAGCCCTGCGGGGGCAAGGGAAGCAGGGGGCTGGAACCCGTTGGGGCGGCTGCCCCGGGGCTGGGCCGGGCGAGGGGGAGGCTTGTGGTTGCCCGGCCTCATTGGAGCCGCCAGGGTCATTGGAACAGCAGTCAGGGAGGGGGGTGCTCAGCACAGGGACCCAGCACCGCCTGCGGCCCCGCGCAGCCCCGCGCTTTCCCCGCTCAGTGCCTCCAGCCGCACACGAGCCGGGCGACCCTTGGCATTGCTGTGGCCCCACCGGCGAGCAGTGCTGTGGGGCACGGCCCAGACTGAGCCGCCGACACCGGCTCCTCGCAGAGCAGCTCGGTGCCGCGGAGCATCCAGAACCACGTCCCTGTGGGAAGACCCTGCACAGCGCCTGGGAGGAAGGAGGAGGGGAGCCTCCAGTAGGATCCTGGACAGGAGGCGGCTGAGCCCTGGGGGTCTCTGCTTCCCGTCCCCCCCTGCAGCACTGCTAATTCAGTCGCGTGGCCCCAGGGACTGGGGCTGTGATCATGGCTGTGTCACGGCCTTGCTAATCCCTGTCTGCAGGTTTATCCCCAAGGAACTGTCAATATTGCACAGGCTGGACTCGGCTGGGGCTGGCGGGACCCCAGGGCTCGGCCGGCTGCAGCCAGGGCCCCACGAGAGCTGCCGGCTGGTCTGTGCCGACGGCCGCCTGCTCCGGGCTCCCTGCAGCATGGGGCCGCCCTGGCAGGTGGCTGCCCATCCCCACAGGGCCGCCCCATCCCTGTCACGCAAGTATCTGCGTCCCAAGCGGCTTATCTGCATTTGGAAACCCCTAATCCGTTTGCACGTTTGGCTCAGACACCCTCCCCGCTGCACTGCCGGAGGGGGGGCTGCAGACCTGGGGAAGGAGCAAAGCCTCCCCCTGACCTCCTTTCGGAGCCACAAACACAACCCCATTCCCCCAGCGCCTGGCTCCCGCCCGGGTCCCGCTGCTGCGCCCAGCACAGGGAGAAAGCGGGGAGCCCAGCCCCACACAAACTGCAGCCCCCAGGGATGGCCTGGGCAGCAGGAGCGGGGACGGGGGGGGGGGGCAGGTGCCCCCTGCTCTGGCTGCACCCCGGTATCGCAGGGGTCCAGCCAGCCCAGCCCAGAGACCTTCCCCAGGCGCTTTCTCCTGCTGCAAATCAGGCTGCGGCACTTGCCAATCACGCTGCCAACTGGAGCATTCACAACAGCAACCGCTGAGATCATCAGATCAGTGGCCAATTAACCCCGTTACTCAGGGGCTGGGCCCCCCGGCTAAACCCGGGGAGCAGGGCAGGTTCCGACAGGGATGCAGCAGGGCGTGTGGGTACAGGGTGATAAGAAACCACTTATCCGCAGGAGCGTGGGAGGGGACGCTGCGTTCCTGACAGCAAACGGTTCTGGCAACCCCAGGGTTTGCATATTGGTAAGAAAATTCCTTGTTCCGGGGTTTTCTACCCCATCCTGCAGCTATCAGAGGGGAGCTGGGAACTGCCAGGGAAGGAGGGGGGGGTTCCCTGGGGCTGGGCCCAGCCACGTTCCTGCTGAGCTGCCCCCCCGTGGCACCCAGGGCTGCACTGATGGGATTAGGGTGCACAATCCCATGCAGCTGCGCTGGGGGCAGGAATGGGTTTGCCGGCTCCATGCGGAGCCCTGGTTTGGTTTGATGGTGAAATGGAGGGTCCTGGTGGAGCTAGTTCCCCAAGCAGGGACAGGTGATGGCCTCGGAATTTAGCTCAAACCCAAGCAGGATGCTCCAGGACCATCTCCAGCACCTCAAACCAGCCCAGCACAGCCGGTTCCACAGCGTCTATGGGGGATTTATTGAGCATGACCTGCATGAAAAATCCCCCTGCTAATCCTGCCCTGACAGAGCAATAATCTCTCCCTCTTAGCCTCATCAGAGCCCAAACCCTGCAACAATTCCGCTGCTCTGCAGCTTTGCAGAGGGCCGCAGGTGGCAAGCGCTGGGGCGTGGATGCCACAGGAGCCCTGGGGAAGATGCTGGTGTTCCATGGGCAGCACGTCGCTGTCACCAGCAGCCTGCTCCAGCCCCAGCACAGCACACACACACCTTGCCCTGCAAAGCCCTCAGCCCTGGCTCCAGCCCAGGGCAGCAGCGAGGGACAAGTCCGGGGGCAGCAGCCCGAGGCACAGGGCTGCGGGCCGGGGTCTGTCCCCGCAGAGGGGCAGGGTGCAGCAGCACCGGGTGCCGGCTCCAGCGTGTCCCCACGAGAGGGCAGGGCAGGCCCACGCTGCAGCTCTGCCTGCAGCCCTGGGCCTGTAACCAGGTCCCTGCAGGGCCCCCAGGCAGCCACCCCCTCACCCAGCCCCGAGGAGAGGGGTGGTGGGGAAAGGCACCTCCACCCAGAGCCCGCTGACCCCCGGGCAGAGGCACCCGCAGGGGTGCACAGGGGTCCTGGTGCAGCCCCGGGCGCCACGGGGCAGGGAGCAGCCTGAGCAGGGCCCCGGCGCAGCCACGTCCTCCCACGCTGGCACCCGAGTTTCCTTTACGCAAGCAGAGGAGACCCAGGCGCTGCTCCGGGGCAGACAGAAACCAGCCCTGGGCTGCGGTGCGGCGATAGGACCCCGCCATCCCCCCGCTCCCCCGGGGAAGCGCCCTGCGTGCGCCGATAAGGTGGGGGGCCCGAGAGCAGCCTGCCCACGCGTGCCGGGCAGCGGCGCGGGCCAGGTGCAGGCAGCAGCAGGGCGGCTGGTTTGCGCAGAGCAAACCGCAGCTCTGGCAGCAGGGCCGGCATTTCGCTGACGGAGGCCCCAGTTCCCGGAGCAGGGTAAGGCAGACGCCGCATGCAGACAGCTGAACTCACAGCCCGAGACCATGTTGCTTCAGAGCCTTTATTTTGGAGAAAGTTAAAGCCTGTAGATACAGCAATAAAATATACAAAAAAAATAAAATTTTTTACAGTATTGAATGCTGCCCAGGGCTACAGTGACTGCAGCTAGAGGCAGCTACACGTGAGCACAGGGGCAAACGGCCCTCCCCTCTGAGCACCTCCCAACTTCCAAGGGCATTCCTGTCCCCAGGGCCAGCGACAGACACCCTCTCCTGCCCACACACAGCTAAGGGGGCTGGCCTGGACCCCACAGCCCTCTCTCCCTTCTCCTGGGGATCCCCTGTCCTGCCCTCTGCGTCCCTGTCCGCAGACTGCGATGCCGACAGCCCAGCCCACAGCTGGGGGGGCTGTGGGGACACCCCATGGTCTTTACTAGGCAGAAAAGCCAGAGCCGTATGACGGGTCCACCCTGCACCACAGCAGGGTCACTGATACAGATGATTGAGGGTTTCTCTCCACCCAGGGCCAAATCAAGACACATCAGAGACCTGTAAAGCCCAGGGCTGGTGCCCAGTAAGACACTTCTCCACTGATGTTACCTACAGCCTCGGTGCCGACAGCTCCTGCAGCCCTGCCCCGAAGCACCGGGCCCGGCCAAGCACAGACCACAACCCCCTCGTGCCACCCCGCTGCGGGCAGCTGCAGCCCTGTTAACACCACGGGCTTCCAGATGCTGGAGGGGGCAGGCAGCTCTCCCGCTGCCTCTCCCTCCCCTTCCTTGCTCATCGGTGTCTATATGCCCACTGCATGGAGAGGGCAAGAGGGCTCCCCCCATTTTGGTAAATACAGAACCACAACCATCGGCCAGCACAGCTTCCACTTTTCCTCAACCCCCTGAGGAAGGAAACCTGCCCTTTGCAACACCCACATCTGTCAAGCACTGGCCAACAGCAGATTCCTCTCCCTTATATACATTCTGCTCCCTTCAACTCTTGCCACTTCCTACCTTAACAGTGACAGCCAACCTCCAACAAAAATGCCACGCAAAGCCCCTGAGAAGCTGCAAACCCAGTGCCTGGGACATCACAAGCCATACTGGAGGGAAAAGGGCCAGGCCAGGCCATCCACTGTAGGTCACGTTGGATCCAGCACCCTCCCATCCTCCCCCCTGGGGTCCAACGGGTCTAATTCTGCACAGGGAGGGAGGCACAGGGTGCTCCTGTCACTAGCCTGGCCACAGGGTGAGCCACGGTCAGGGCAGCCTCTCTGGTTATACCCAGGTCCCAAAACAGACCCAGGATACAAATGCTGCATGCTCACAAGCATGCACCGCTGTTGGGACACGTCACTGCCCTGCCCTGCCCCAGGGCAGCCTCTGCACCACAGGGAATCCAGTTGTCCCAGCGGGAGCCCCGGGGCTGCTGGAGCCAGCCGGATCTCTGGGCCTGCAGCGGGACGTTGGTGGCAGGCACAGGCAGCCACCGAACCTCCCTGCTCCCAGCAAAGCCCAGGCTGAGCCCAGCAGAAGCATCGCCCTCGCAGGGCAGGAGCGCCTGGGCCCATCCACCTCACGGCTCTGAGCCGTGTGCTGGTCCTCCCGGCCCAGAGCAGGGCCAAAGACGCAGAGAAAGCCCTCTGCACTCTGCGAGCTCTGGGAGGGCTGCTGCGGCAGCAGTAACGCAGACCCCCGTCGCACAGCGCATCAGGTAACCCGTGCGGAGGCCGATTCCCTCTCAGGCACCTGGAGGCAAATCGGGGCTCGTAAGATCTTCACGGGCTTTTGGACTCTGGCAGTCAGTAAAGCAGCTTTCGACAGCAGGCAGCATGACTGGGGCTGCAGAAGCATTTGTAAAAACTGAGGCTGCGATCGGAGGCTAATAGGCACTTGAATGAGCAAAACAATAATAAAAAACTGTTATGGAAGGAAATAGAAAAAGGTTCATCCCCCCTCCCCCCAGAGAGACGAACGGAAACCACCCTGGAGAGGGGGGTGTTCGTTTGGGTCAAACAAGGAATCGGTGGCAAGGACCCCGGCCCCCAGCTCCTCCGGAGGAAAGTTCCAGAGCAACCGTGACTGAGCAGGGCGAGACTGGGGGGAGCTCTTTGGGGGCGGGAAGCCCAAGTCCTGGGAGGGCCCCCGCGAGCGCCGGCGGAGCACCTCACATCGGTGAAGAAGCACACTCCGGGGTCAGCTCCATGTCGAAGGTCAGCGACTCTGCGGGGACACGCACCGGAGGTTACAGGGCCCGTGCGCGGCTACGCCAGGACCCCCTCGGGTGCCGCGTCCCACCAGACTCACCAAACTGCCCTCCCGCGTTGGCCTCTGCTCCCTCGCTGCTGTTGCCAAACTGCATGAGCGAGTCCAGGGTGCGCGGGGACATGGGCAGGTCGATGGTGTTGCTGAAGGAGGTGCTGTCCGAGGGAGGAAGGGAAAAGCACAGAAACCTCCGGAGTCAGGGCCTGGACAGAGCTCCAACACCCCGCTCTCCCCCACAATGGGCCCCAGGGCACGGCACAGCCCGTCCCACGAGCTCTCCAGAGGAAGGGGGCCCCAGGAGGGGAAGAACAGGCCTGCGGTTAGGGCAGCAAGCCGGAGCATGGCTCAGCCCCCGCGGTCTCCCCCTGCCCAGGCTGGGACCCTCACGGCACCCAGGCGAAGTCCAGGAGTGGTGGGAAGGAAACCCCCCTCAAGCGAGGCTGAGCACATAAATGCCCCCCCTAGCACTCACAGACACTCCCCAGAGACACTCACGGGGTGACACAGATGAACTTGGTCTTCAGATACGGAGCAGCGCCTGCAGAGAAGCGAGCAGCCTCGTCACCAGCTACCGGAGGAGGAACCCTGCTCTCCTCCCGCTCCGGAGCCCAGACCTGCAGCCAGCACCCACCCTCCCCCTGCGCAGCCCTCACTGCCCGCCCTCACGGGGACCCCCGCCGCTAGCCCCGCGCCGTGGCTATGCCCTCCGGGGACCTGCACGGGATCCCGGCTGGTGACAGCTCTTCCACCAGTGCAGTCCCTGGAGCCTCCCCACGACACAGGAGCTGTGCTGGAGCGCAGAAAGTCAACGACTACCTGAGTCAGTAGCTTCAGAGTGCTCCTGGCTCTCAGAGCGGCAGTACTTCCCAAACGCCTCCTCCTTGGGGATGTCTGGGTACAGGTACACCAGGGGGGACACCAGGATGTTGGTGGCATCCATGATTTTGTAGCCCATGATGATCTCCGCAAACGACATGTTGTTCAGCTGCTGCTTGGTGTAAGGCTCCACAGACTGGATCTGGGTCTTCCCTGTACAAGGAGACTTCTGACACAGGGCAAGACACCCCTGTTCCTTGGGCAAAGGCAAGGCCTTCCTCAAACACCCCCGGAGCAGCAGGGACAAGATCAGCCTGGGGCCATGATCGGCCTCACGAGGCACCCAGCAGACCACGGGGCAGGACAGGGCCCGGCCAGGTGGTTTCAGCGCTGCGGAAAGCTGCGCCACAGGGGCAGGGACACCCAGGAGGTAGAGACCAGCAAAGGGCACCCAGACTCAAAGAGTTAACCTAGGCAGAGGGCTTGTCAGGAGTATCTCGTCAGGGGGTTCCAAGCCCCCTCCGGAGCCAGGAACGCTGGCTGAGCAAGGCCCTGCACCCAAGGCAGCGAGGGGGAGAGCCACGTACCGCTGATGTCCTTCTCCACCCATGTGAAGGTGATGCCGCCTTCCTTGCTGCTCTCGCTGAACCGCAGCAGAAAGGTTCCCGGAGGCTTGGTGCTCAGGATGGCTCGCTCCCGCTCCTTGCTGATGAACCCCATGATGTACCTGGGCAGCAGGAGGCGAGCAGAGCAAGGGCGGGTCAGGATACCGGAGCAGCTATTCCAGGACGTGAACGCTGCCAGCTCTCTGCGCAGCATCAGGCAGCGGCAGGTCCTGGCCCAGCCACCGGCAGAGCCACCAACATTTTAAGGATTCCCGGGTGGGTTTTCAGTCTGAATCAGCCCACAGGGCCTGGACAGAAAAAGCATCCCAGGACAAGGCACCCCACTCCATCAGGACAGGACTCATGGTACACCTTCCAAGGCCCAGCCCAACCCAGGGTCTCTGGACTGATGCTGGCCAAGGCTCACCCTTCATTCCACAGCGCCAGGATGTACTTTTTCACCAAGTCAATGATGTTGTCCAGCCAGACCCAGAAAGAGAAGCCTTTGCCAGCCATGTTCTCCTGGGGAAGAGGGCAGAGAGGCTGTGAGCATGGCTTGCAGGAAGGGAACAGCCAAGGGAAGGTGCTTGGGGGAAGAGAGGGAATTATACCTTGCAGAACTTGGCCCAGGTGATCTGACAGCCAGAGTAATTCACACCTGGCCCTGGCAGAGAGCAGAAGCATCAACATTTAGATAGAGCTGTTCCTCCAAAGACACCATTTCCAGGGAGCAACCCAGGGTTTGTGATGTTTGGGAGAAAACCAAGCAACTGAAAATTATAGCTCCCCTCCCAAACAACAGGATCTTGCTCCTGTATTGCATTTACACCCCGAGGCACAGCAGGAATGGGCAGGACACCCACACCGGATTACCTAGCAGTTTTTCTGCCAGCGTTGTCAGCTGCTCGATGCTGAGGCCACGCTTCGTGGTGGAGGAGAACTGCCAGCTCAGCACCTCTGCCACCTGGTCCCAGGTCCCGATGGGGGGCTTGGTGAAGAAATTCACATTCTGCACGAGGGAAAACACAGCCCTGAGCAGGACATGGGACAGAAGCAGGGCCAGGTCCTGCCCCAGCCCTGCTCTGAGCCCACAGCTTCCCTCTCCCTGCCGAGACGCTCTGGCCCCAAAGCCTGCGCTGCTGCTCTGCTAGCTGCCCCCACAGCATCAGGCCCTACCTTGGGGTTGTTGGTCAGCATGTTGTACCAGAGGATGGACGCCCAGGCATTGGGCATCTGGCAGATGTTGGAGATGACCACCACAGGCAGCGAGTGGGTCTGCAAAGACAGGATGCGACCACAGGCTGGGACATCTCCCAGGGCTCCTCTGCACCCAGGCCCATGGCAGCGACAGGCAGTAACCCACAGCTCACCTCCAGGTCAATCTTCAGCCCCTGGTGATAGACCTCCGTCTCGAAGGTGATGAGGTGCAGCTCCTCGGTGACTATCAGCGAGGCCTAGGGTGGAAGAGGACACAATGAGCACGCAGGAGAGACCTGCCCTCGGCCTGACACACGCCCACCCAGACCAGAGCAGCAGCATTGGGCCCGATGGCCAGGGCTGGTCTGGCAGCTGCCAACACGCCAGATGGTGCCTGCAGACACCCCCTCTGGGGCCAGGGCTCCCGCTTCCCCTCGTGGCTCAGCTGCTCGACAGGGAGCAGAGCTACTGGCAAAGGGCTCTCCTACCCAGGGACCCAGCACTCACATCGCAGTTGGCTCTGCCTCCGTTACCGCACCGTTGCTCCCGCAGGGTCTGCGGAGAGAAGGAACAGGCTGAAGCAACACCACAACGGCACACGGCCTTAACAGGAGCAGCCTGAGATCTCGTGGTACCTACCAGGTGCTTGAATTCTGCTGAGAGGCTGCCGTTGTTCGACTCCTCCATGTTCATGACCTTGGTGTTTGTCCCCAGGATGTTAAACTTCCGGGACCTCAAAAGAGGCAAGACAGAGCATGGCTGACAGGGCCCTCTCAGAGCAAATATGTGGTAGGATGTTTGCCAGGATTAAAAGCAGAAGCAAGGGAAAAAAAAAAAAAAAAAAAATCCACAAACCACCAACATTGCACTTACCCCCGAAGTGCTGCAACATCCCCGGAGTCCCTAGGAAAGGGAAGAGACACCCAGTCATGGCCATGGCCTTCCCACCCTGATGCAGACAAGCTGGTGTGTGGGGCTGGCTGCATCACAGGCCCCCCCAGGCTGTCCCCCGACATGGGAACGAACCCTTGGGACCCACCCCGCACCCTCCCCTTCTACCAGGGGCCACGCTGGCCCTTGGTGCAGGGATGGGGCCTGACCCAACGGCAGCAGGAACAAGTCCCACTCCAGTAACCCCACCCAACAGCGCCAGGATCAGAGCACAGGACTCACTTGTCGATGCAGACTTTAATTTTCAGCTGATAGTTCAGCTCTGGAAACTTGACCAACAACCTGCAAAGAGTCAGCAGACGCAGAGTATGAGCGTGAATATCCTGCACACGCGAACAACTCCAGTTCAACACAGCATCTGGCACAGACTACAGAACAGCTGGATGGACAGCAGTGCTGTGTGCATCCCCCAGCAGGCAGCACCACGGTTCACACCACAAAGTTCGTGGGGACGCAGCATTACCCAGCTCCTCCAGCATCCCTCAGCCCGTCTGCACGCAGGCCTGTGACATGTCAACCCCGACACCTGTCCCCAGAGCCGGGGAGGTGCTGATGCTCCTCTGAGCACCCTGAGGAGGGCTCGTTTTGGCTGCTGACTGCCCACAGCAGGCAGACATCTGCTGTGAACAAACACCCTCCCCGCTGCTCTCTGGCCAGATGCTGCCACATGCCAAGGAGGCAACGGGGGCACAGCTGGGAGATGGTGAGGAAGCTCCAGGCACAGGCTGGTGTCGGAGCAGCCGCTCTCTACAGAGGCTGGCAGAGAACAAGGGCCAGTTGAGGGGCAGCTGGCCAGGGACGCACCGACACTTCCTGCCGCCCACCCCTGCAGCGGGATTTACCAGAACCCCGGCTGCCTTCAGGAACAGGGCAGAGCCCCAGCCAGCAGCCGCCATCCCCGCACTGAGTCACACAGGCAGCACTCCAGCAGGGCCAGCCCGCTGGGATTCATTCCCTCCCAGCACCAGCACTCCACAGGCAAGCTAGAGCCTGGATCTGCACCAGCATCTCCTTCAGAGAGATCCGGCTTTGCTTTCCCCCGCACGGCTCCTCTCCCATGCCCGTAGCACCACGGGATCGCAGGGGCCAATGACCCACCTGACTTTGGTAGTGAACTGCACGCCGGTTTTGATGACCAGGGGCCGGTCGGGGTGCATGGGCATGCAGGGCTGCCTCTCCACGACGAAGGCACTGCGGGGGAAAGGCACAAGAACCACAGTCAAACCTCAGGCCCAGCCCAGCACGCTCACTGCCCACCCCTCCACCCACCGCCTGCGACCAGGGGACTGCCCACGGCTCCCTCCCAGCCCTCGGCACCTTTTCATCAGGTTCCTGAACAGCTCCACAATCCGCTCCTCCAGCATGGGCCGGTGTTGGACGATCGGGTCACCCTTGTAGGACACTTTCTGCTGCAGTTCTTCCAACTTCTTGATCTGCTGCCGGGTCTGTAGCTGTGATTCGGCAAGAGAGGTTATCCTAGGGGAGCAGGAAGAACCAGCGTTAGCTCCGGCTGCTGAATCCTCCATGGTCCCAGCCTGCAGAGCCCTCCTCTTCCCTCGCTTGTGCGAGAGAGGGTGCTCTCCGTACCAAACCAGCAGAGAACAGAATATGTCTATGGCTCCCAGCCCAGTGCATTTTTCTAGGCCGTGCATTACAGAAGAAATGTGCGTGCGCCCAAGTTCTGCAGAGACAGACCAGGAACTTCTCACAGCAGCCTTAAAATCCCACAGGCCTGGAGCTAACCATTCCAGTACTAGTGCCCACTATCGAGGATCAGTCCAACTAGTGGATTACATTTACGCTTGCAGGCATCAGAAGCCATTTTGCAAGGATGTTTCCAGAGGCAAAGAGCTCATTTCCACTGCAGGTGTTTGCATGCCACCTCTCCAGTGACTGATCCAACGCCCAGCCAGCTCCTACCAGTTCTCGAGCCGGTCTAAGCAGATATTCGGTGGGCCACCAATGCAGGCGATCTGCTGCCGTCTCTTCCAGTCTGCCAATTCCTCATCTGCCAGCATCTTCTGCACATACTCCATGGCTGACAACAGTCCAGCCAGCTCACTCACAATACCCTGTCAAAAAAGAAAGCAGAACCTTCAAGACCTTCTGACTCCCTCCGAGATCTGCAAGATTCACATCCACAGATAAGAAGGAAGTTGCCCAGGGCTGTGTTTACAGCGTTGCTCTCAGCTCTGGCCATGCAGGAACACCAAACTCATACCCCAGAAAAAGGGCACGACTGCACCCAGGGGGATCTGGAGGGCCAGCTGCATGACATACCCTTCGCATTTGATCCAGCGCCGTGAGCATCTGTTCCAACTGCTGCATTTTCTGCCGGGTCACAGACTGATTGTTTCCATTCAGATCCTGCATGTCTGTGCAGTGAGGAAAGAAATGTTCAGTCACGCACATGGACTTCTCCCACCCTCTCAAGCATCACACAAACATAAGACTCCCACTGCAAAGGAGCAGGCACCCTAGAAAGCAGCAATCTCGCAGCCTCTAAGCACCTTGCTGGCTTTCCTGCATGCACAGCAGCGCTATCACCTCCACGTGCCATTTCTCTGCTCACAGGCAGAGCGCTGGTTCAGCTTCCCTGGAGGCAGTGTCAGTGGCAGAAACAAAAGACAAGGTTTCTCCAATTGCCATGCAAATGCCCTGAGCCTAAGCCACCCTTCTTGCTTGGAGAGGAGGCACCGGGAGCGCTGGAACATGCCCTCCAGCAAGTCTCCTTGCAGGAACACACTTTGGCTTGCCAGATGCTAATGAGCTTCCATTACCTCCTTGGCTTTTCAAAGTCTTGTAGTTAAAATCAAAGTCATCCTGGAGATTCTCCACCACTTTCATCTTCTGCTCCAGATCCTGCAAGGCAAGAGATGTGGATTTATTCAAAGCACTAAATTACTGTGGTGGGGAAAGGAGAAGGTGCCTAGGCAGCACACGTACCTGCACCCTCTTCCTCACATCCTGCAGATGCTGCTCCAGCATCTGCTGCTTTTCCGTCACAACAGCTGCTGTCGGATGTGTTGCTTGCCCCCCTTGCTGCAGAGGGGACAAGGAGGGCATTAGAAGAGGGCCACGACCCAGGGATGCTCCCCTCCCAGCCTAAGGAGGTTTTGCAGGAGGGGTCTTCACCCCCTCACTAAGAAAAGCCAGTGGGGCCGGCTGCTCGCTTGCAGCACTAGCTCCAGGGCTGCACAGCAAGGCGCACGGCGCGGGGCACACCCCACACACGGGGCGAGAGGAGAGACGGATGCACAAAGCTAACGGCCACCCCGGGCAGAGAGCACCCAGGCTGCATCCTGGCAGGAAGCAGCTGCTGCCTGGAGAGCAGAAGTTATCAGCCCCTGCAGCTGGACCGTCCCTCAGCACGAAGCACCTACCGATACTGAAGGAAGCACGTGGGGAGCTCTGGGCTGGAGCTTCCCCACAGCACCGAGTACCCACACAGCGCTGCGGGGCAGGCGGCAGGACGGCGGCCCCAGGACACCCGTGCCACTTACCTGGGCTGCGGTGGCAGCCGTCTGGAGGAGCCGCGACTCTTCCCACAGGCAGCGAGCCACGATGCGGGCTATCTCCATCGGCTTCTCCAAGTATCTGCTCTGTAAAAGGTTCAAACCCCCAAGGTGAGCAGGCACAATGTAACTCCTGGGATCTCCGCATCCTTTAGGGCTGCGGGTCGTGATCTGTGCCCAGGAAGCCGTTGGACTTGCACAGGCTCCCCCCGTGCCCCCCCCACCAAACCAGCACTTCCCATTTTACCTGCAGGAACTGCTTGATGCGCCGCAGGTTGTGTTGGTACAAGACGTTGGACTCCTGCAGGAAGCGGCTGTACTGCTGGTCAATCTCCCCGAGAAGGTTGTGGAACACCAGCGTGGCGTGCGACTCCTTGCTGGCGGCATATGCCCTGCACGAGGGAGGGCAGAGTCCTGGGTGCCCGGCACAGGCAAAGGGGCACGGCAGCGCACAAGGCAGTGCTGCAGGCACCTCTGCTCACGCCTGCCATCCCCCGTGCAATTTAACACCCCAGCCGCCTTCCTACCCTGCGCCAGAGCAGGCCTGACCTGCTTCACGCCAATAAACCGAGCCCTTGGCCTGCGCCCGCAAGGGCAGAGCGACAAAGAGGTTCTGGACTCAGGCTTAAAGTCTGGCCTTAAGCCAGGCAGACAGCACACATAAGCACCTCACCAGTCCCACGTGCTCTGGGGACAGGATCTAGGAATCAGTGCTCTGTGTCAACCTCGTTTACAGCAGAGGCCAAAGTCAGGCCTGCAGAGAGACACCTCCGCTTTGGAGCTCCCTCTTCTCCTAGTCCAGGGTCTGGCACCGTGCGCAGTCCCGCTCCCCTTCGCGCCACACAAGCCTTGGGGAGGAGGACCAGTCCTGCCTCGTCAAGAGCCGAGGGAAAGTGGCAGAGCTCCTCCAGACTGCCTCGACACCCGCTGCCACCCCAGGGTGGGTGTCCCGAGCAAAGTCCCCATGCCAGCGTTTCGCAAGGTCTTACCAGTCCTGGCTCTCAATCCACGGGGCCAGGAACTGCCGGAGCTCCATGGGAAAGCTGTCACTGTAGAGCTGGTGGAGCTGCTCCAGGTACCGCGTGTCGAGCTGCTGCAGCTGGTTCCACTGCGCCATCCTGGCCAGCTCCGGAGACCTGGCGGGACGGGCACGCGCGATGCTCAGAGCGGGCACCCGGGAGCCTCCAGGCTCCCTCCTGCCAGCCGCTCGGCAGGACCCAGCCACGACCGCTGCTCCCCTCTGGGGAGGGCTGATGGGGCCAGAACCAGAGGCAGCTGGGGCACAGCGAGCCCAGGGCACGCAGCTCCAGGAGGGCTGGTGCAGGCAAGGGCCAGGCAGTGCCCATCCCTCCAAGGGCAGCACGGGCCAGGGCAGCTGCTGGGTGCGCAGCTCTGGGCCCACGACACTGAAGAGCTCCAACGCGCCCCGAGGGATAAGCCCAGGCCCAGTGTCCCCGTGGAGCTGCTCATGTGTCCAGGAGCTGGTTCCTCTTCAACAAAACCCACCCTGAGCCAGCAGCCGTGGGACCAGCTCAAGGAGCCTTGGGACTGGCACCGGTTTGTGCCCCCAGGCTGGGCTCTGGGCGAGGTGAGCGTGGCTGGCGGCTCCGGCCGGCAGGGCAGGCACCGCTGCCATCCCCCCCCAGGTCAGGGGAAGGCGAACCGCAGACCGAAACTGCATCGTTAGTGCGGGAGTAACGGCACGCACGCCTGGGGGAAGGAGGGGAAGGAACCAGCCCGCCTGCGAGGGGAAAAGCCCTTCTCGCAGCCGCTGATGTCTGCGCCCGGCACTCAGCCCCGGAGCCCCCGGCAGTGCAGGACGCGGCCACGCGGCCTCACCTGCCTGCAGGGTGAGCCGCACAGCAGCCAGAGCACAAAAAAGCAAGGGCCCAGCAGCACCACTCCATCCCGAGAGTTCAACTCAAAATCCAGCCAAAGGCAAGTGCGGAAGGCGGCTTCGGCCCCAGCCCGTCCTGCCCCTGCCCTGCCCGGGCGAGCTTCCCGAGACGAGCGGCAGCGGGAAGGTTTCACTCCAGCTGCCCCAGCTGCAAAGCTGAATAAAGCCCGGATTCTGACTCATTCTCTTTTCACCATGTCATGAAATTAACGTGAAACATCTGAGATCAGAAGAGCAGAGCTTGCGCTGGCACTGGCGGCCAGTGGCCATTTGCACCAGGTTACCGGAGCACAACAGGCAGGCCCTGGCTGCCGAGCTGAGCCTCATCCTCTCCCACCCCTGCGGAGCATCTCACAGCCCACAGACCCCGAGGGCTCAGGGAGGCACAATCCCGCCAGGCTGGGCGCAGCCCCAGGCAGGTCGGGCCAGATGCAGCCGCTCTTGGAAACCCAGATAGGTAGGAAACCTCGCTTCACGCAGCTCCTCACACCACAGGGTCAGACCAGGGTTCAAAGTTATGTTGTAGGCAGCTCCTAACACCATCAAACCCCTCAGGCCCGCGCTGAGCGGCGCAGGAGCTCCCCGAGCACAGGGACGCAGCTTTGGGCTCAGCTTCAGGGTTTGAGCTTCCATCTGTCCGGCTTCAGCCTGGCGAGCGCCGAGCTTCCGCACACAAGAGCGCACTTCCCAAATGCCTGTCTTTGGCAAAGCTTTCTCCTAGAGAGAGGCACCATTTCCCAAAGCTTTCCTACCTTCTTGCCACAGGAGGAAAGAGGGGTCTTGGGCACGTAGGTCACCAGCGACAGGTACAAGGCTTTAACCTGGCGCCAATGTCTTCCAGGCGCGCATGCCTGCCTCTGCTCCGGGAGGCAGGGAAGAAGCTGCAGAGCTTACAGTAAGTGCAGAAGGCGGAGACTGCCGGGAAACAACAGAAACAAGGAAGGAGCAATTTTCGAGTTAGCAACTCGTGTATCGATGGAAATCAAAGTAACACTAACGAGGGGATGGCAAGCTGCGCTCAGGAAGTGAAGGCCCAGAGCTCTGCTCGACGCCAGCAGAAAGTCACTTCCCTGCAGAAAGCTGTTTGCTTTTCCCAAAGGTCACTGCAGCGAGCGACACACCAGCCGGCATTTGGGGAGGGCCGGGCAGCCAGCGCACCAGCAGCCGGCACGGCCGGCGCTGCAGGAGCAGGGCGCAGGTGAGGGGGCCGGCACCAGCCACGAGTGCCGGGCTGGCCTCGGGCTCAGATCAGGGCACCGCACTCCATCCCATGGCAGTGCCAGCGCAGGAGCCCACCGCAGCTTCTGCGGGAGCAAACCATCGCGGTGGGGCAACCCCGAGGAGCCAGCGCTAAGGAAATCACAGCGAACGCACCAGGAGGTGTGAAGGTTTGGGAATCAGCCGGCAACGGGAGGGGTGCCAGGAGGCACAGAGCAGCGCCCGGCAAGCAGAGCTTTGCTCAGCGAGGAGGCAGATGGGAGGAAAGCCGTGCCACCCCTCAAGATGGGATTTATTCCCCTCCAGCAAGCCAGGCTGCTCTGTCCTGGGCCCTGGGATGGGCTGGAAGCAGGCAAAGACACGATGACCAGACACAGGCTCACAGCAAGAGCAGCTGCTCCACGCAGGCTTTCATTAGGCAGGACAGATATTTACGAAGCCTTAATGGCAGGCAAGCCTTCCCCGGGCACACAGCAGCGACAGGCAGGAGTTTTGAACCTTGCCTGGAGCACAGAGCTGGGTGCTTGTGCAGATTTCGGCACAAAAGATGACCACGGGCACCCTGCCACCGCCTGCAGCTGCCCACCCACAGCTCCCCTGCCCTGAGCCCCCCGTCGCCCAGGAAGGGCTGCACAGCACGGGGAGCTGGGTTTCACTAGCAGCTTCTCCAAGATGGGCCCACGTATCAGATCACTGCCACCTGACGCTTTCAGCATCACTGTATGTTGTGCTCTTCTGATCTTTGCTGTACATGACACTTCCCCATTTTTCTGGATGCTTTTTGTAAAAGGAGAGAAAAGGGGAACATCCTGTTGTGGACTGAGACACATGGAAAAGACAGACACTAGCACCTGACATGAAGTTAAAGAGGTTTTTAGAACTTCACAGCATCAAACAGCCCCAAAGACAGGAGGGGGCTGGGCATCCACAGGACATTAACCTTGAACAACAACCCTCTGGTGCAACCCTCAGAGAAGACCACGTGAACCAAGTCTCTTTTCAACAGAGCAGTAAGTGAGAGGGAGGAAGAGAGAGACCTTGGCCCATGCAGGAGCCTGTGAACAACAGACACTCCTTCAGCCTCAGAGTAAGACCTGGCTTGATGCGACAGGGCTTTTGCGGCCCCAGGACTTTTGCTTTCTGCAACTGCAGACCAAGAAAGGCTGGGCCATTAGCTGCACTTCATGGCTGCGTACTGGGCATCACATCAAAGCCCCCGTTTTGCAGTGGATTCAGCTCTTTGCTGGCCGTTTGTCTGGCTGCACCAGCACGTGGAGCACCCCCTCCACGCGGGCAGCTGTGGTGCACTCACAGCCCTTTTAACTCGGTACTGGAGGCTATTACTACAGCGTGAACTGTATGGTGCTTCTTCTGGGGGGAAAAAACCCAACAAATACGTGGGCCAGACAAGCTGAAAACCTACAAGCCACCAGAGTCCCCTGCCTGCGGGTGAGCTCAGCCACCTCATTTCCTATCGTGCCACCGCGACAGCACCCCCGTGCCTGGGGGTGCTTCACCAGCCTGTCTGGAAACAGCAGCCGCTGCCCCAGCCCTGCCAGAGCAGCGTCCCCAGCCCTGAGCCGAGGACGGGTGCTGCTGGGCCCCGGTGCGGAGCGGCTCGTGGATGGACTTCCCCCATCAGGCTGCAGCAGCTGAACCAGATGTCGCTTCGCTGAACCCTTGATCCACGCAGATCTTCCACAAGAAAGCCACAACCTGACTACTTCAGGGCAGTACTGGAGCCCCGACCTGCAGAGCACCAACAGGCTGAAGGCAAAGCCCCCAGGCTGCCACGCAGCAGCCGCGTTTGGACAGGAATCAGCCACTTCTCACTGCCACAAACAGCTGCAGGCCGAGCCAGCGCGGCAGCCCAGGCTCCAGCTCAAGCGCAGGATCCTCCTCGCCGCAGCGCATGCTCCACAGCCGCAGGAAGCCGGCGCCCCGCCAAGGCCCCGGCGCCCCGCGCCATCGTACCGACCCCTGAAAAACAGAACTAGCACGCAGCGAAACACGAGTTGCTCTGCCTCGTCCCACCACAGGCAGCTCCTCGCGAGGCGAGTGGCCGAGGAAGCAAACGAAGTCACTGCAGACCGCACGCACGACCACAGGGCCACCGCGGCGGGCTCACCCCTCGTGGGAGCGGAGCGGCAGCCTGCAGGGACGGCCGCTGCCTGCCAGCTGTGCCTGCCAGCCCAGGGCCTCTGCTCGCCAGCCCCGAGGGCTCCGCTGCATCCAGTTCTCACCTCGAGGGATCTCTCAGCAGAGGCAGCAGATCACGCTGAGTTTTTACAGCCCCCAGCTCAACCGAAGCCTGCCCTGGCAAACCCTCCACGCACCGCCGCAAGGGCGGTGGGCCAGGAAGAGCCTCAAGACGTGCTTTGCTGGAACATGGGCTCACGCCAACACAGACAGCTCTGCTGCAGCGGGCGACAGGAGGGCACGCAGTCCCGGGGAGGGAGTCCCGTGACAGAGGCCGCCCGGCCCATCATCGCGTCAGGGGAGGATGTGGGAAGGCAGGACCGCCTGGGAGCAGGAAGCGGTCAGGAAGCAGCCGAAAGCCTCCTCTCGCTCCCGAAGGGCTGAGAGGAGATATTGCTCCCTTCAGCACAGCACCGAGCTCCAGCTCCTCCAAGCATCAACAGAGAACAGCCAGGCAGCCTGACGCGCCGACCATCCTGGAGGGAAAGGGTCCCTGTGACGCTCCTTACTGTCGAAGCCACCAGCATTACGGAAGCTCTGATCTTGTCAGCCCCGAAACCCCACGCAGGAGCCTCTCCCCAGCCAGCCCCACCGCCAGGAAGCCTCCCTTGACGGAATTTAAAGATCTGAGGGTTGAACCTTTCCGATTCCGCTGGGCTTGCCTATCTCTGCGGTTAGCCTCTCCTCCCATCTCTGGAACGGAGCCAGGGAGCAACCGATGTGGCCAGGGCAAAGCACGGCATGATGCAAGCCCAGGGGTAAACATGCAGTCCGGAGCTCAGAGCGAAGCTGCTAAAAGTAGCTCGAGAGCTAAAGTTCATCTTTCTTTAGCTCCTCTGCAAGGGCAGAGCGCAAGAGTCAGGCCCGAGCTGTGCAGCGTCACTGGCAGTTCGGGCAGCTCTGCACACTCCGACAGCCTTACTCAAAACAGGGCTGCTGCCCTGGAAGCAATCCCCCAGCTGCCTTCCATCTGTCTTCTCGAACACCCCTCACCTGCACCCCCACAACAAGCAACGACCCCCGGGCAATGCGTACAGGGGGAACCCCCGGAGAGGCCCCTGACAGGACTGTGGCACTCCGCGTCCCCCGCAGCGCCACAAGCAGGGCGAAGCTCAGTTACCGGTAGCGTTGCATAGGTCACATTAACAGAGTTATCACTGGCAGGAGCATCACCGAATCATGACAGATGCCATCAACAACGCTTCACGGGAGCCCCGGCTTTCCAACCAACACCACCGCAGGCTGCACTGACAGCAGGCGCCTGGCTGCCCCCGCTTCCACACAACCATCAGCAGGCTGATGAAAGACTGCTCTTCTGCAACAAAACAGCTAATTGCTCCAGGCAAGCACAAGAGCAAGTTTTGAAAAGGCGATTAGGAGAACTTGGCTCTGCTCCTCTGGAGCGTTTTCAAAGCCAGCCCTGGAGGAGGAAAAATGGAGCAGCGATGCAGAGATTTGCAAAAGGAGAAGAGGGTGACAGCGCAGGCAGAGGGAGGCTCTGGGCGACCTCGCAGCCACAGTGCCGAGTTCCCCGACCAACGCACACGCCACAGCTGGCTGTTCCTCATCGCAGCTCAGCAGCTCTCCAGGGTTCATCCCAACTCGTAACTCCCGCTGCAGGAGCTGAGTGACATGGTCACCCCCTCCCCCCCACTCCAGGGCCCAGCCGTACACCCCTCCTGTCCCCTGCCACTGCAGCCCCAGCAGCTCCCACAGATCCACGGGGAAGGGCAGAAGAGGCTCCACTGGGGAGCGATGGTGACAGCGATCACCTTCAGGGTGGAAACGGGTGTCAACTGCCCTGAGGCGCACACAGAGGCAGGTCCAGTGCCCTGCAGGTGCAGAAGGGACCTTCTCAAGAGGGGGCCCAGGGCACCCCCCCTCCCCACCTGGGACACCACCCCTGCTGCCCCGCACTGCTGGTCCTCCGGCTGTGCACGTCCGACAGGCACACACGGGTGTGCGCACGCAGCCTGGGGAACATGAGTCACGCACACCTTGGGACACCAACGCGGGGCAGCGCTGTGCCGAGCGGTGGGAAGCTCACGGGCAGAGCGCAGGCCGGCAGCAGGCAGGAGCAGTGGGCAGAGCTGTCGGCCCCCGCAGAGCACTCGGACGGCTCAGCTCAAATATCCACCCCAGATGCACAACCCAGCAGCTCTGCTCCGCACCCGCTCCTCGGCCACTCTGCGTCGCACCTACTGCCTGCCAGGACGGTTATCGGGCCAAAGCCTGGTCCGGGCAGAAGACCCCAAGCGGGGTGTTGCCAGCAGTTCTATTCAAGGGGTGGGTACAGCTGCAGCCCTGAGCTCGCAGCTTTATTAGAGACGTCAGTCAGGTCTTCCAGCCTTGATCTGCCCAGGTGCAAGGACCCTCAGTTAGGCTTTCAGTCTTGGTTATGAGTCATTTCATCCGCATAAGAATTCCACCACTGGGACAGGCTGCATCAACATCTGCCCTAAACCCTTGCTCAGGCAACCCCAAGGGCCGTCCTACAGTCAAACCCCCAAAGCGCACAGACCACCTGAGAGCCCACCATCCGGCCTCAATGCAACCAGACCAGCCGGCAGCTCCTCTAGCCCTGCCCCGCTGGTCCAGACGTTCTTCTCTCTCCGAGAAGCCCCTTTAGCCTTTGAACCTTCTCTCGGAGCTCGTGCAGCGTAAGCACGCTTCACCGACAGGCCCAGCCCTGCTCCGGTGCCTGGGGACCCCGCGTGCAGCGCACGACGCCGCCAGCGCCGCCAGAGTCTCNGGGCGGCGGTTCCCGGTACCGGCGACGATCGCGTCCGGACCCTGCCCGAGTGACGAGAAACCTGCTGCCCGCCCGGCCCCGCCCCGCCGCGTCACGCCGAGCGTGGCCAATGGCGGCGCGGCGCTCCCGCTGCCACGCGAGGGACGGGCCNGAGCTGTCGGCCCCCGCAGAGCACTCGGACGGCTCAGCTCAAATATCCACCCCAGATGCACAACCCAGCAGCTCTGCTCCGCACCCGCTCCTCGGCCACTCTGCGTCGCACCTACTGCCTGCCAGGACGGTTATCGGGCCAAAGCCTGGTCCAGGCAGAAGACCCCAAGCGGGGTGTTGCCAGCAGTTCTATTCAAGGGGTGGGTACAGCTGCAGCCCTGAGCTCGCAGCTTTATTAGAGACGTCAGTCAGGTCTTCCAGCCTTGATCTGCCCAGGTGCAAGGACCCTCAGTTAGGCTTTCAGTCTTGGTTATGAGTCATTTCATCCGCATAAGAATTCCACCACTGGGACAGGCTGCATCAACATCTGCCCTAAACCCTTGCTCAGGCAACCCCAAGGGCCGTCCTACAGTCAAACCCCCAAAGCGCACAGACCACCTGAGAGCCCACCATCCGGCCTCAATGCAACCAGACCAGCCGGCAGCTCCTCTAGCCCTGCCCCGCTGGTCCAGACGTTCTTCTCTCTCCGAGAAGCCCCTTTAGCCTTTGAACCTTCTCTCGGAGCTCGTGCAGCGTAAGCACGCTTCACCGACAGGCCCAGCCCTGCTCCGGTGCCTGGGGACCCCGCGTGCAGCGCACGACGCCGCCAGCGCCGCCAGAGTCTCAGCAGGTTCTGGGAGCTGCCCCTGCCCAGCAAGGCCTTGCTCTGCGCCTGCTGGGAACCGCGGGAAGGAAAGAAATCCCATTTGCTGTAAGACCAGAGCATTAGGTTAATTAGTACCTCCCTAATTACGACTCCCCGGGTACACAGGGTGCTGCCCTCACCTGCTGCTGGGCGCCTGCTCACAGCGGCGCCAGCCTCGGCCCCGCCGCCCCCCCGGCCCAGCCCCACTGAGGTGGGCAGCCCCGGCCCCGCGGCAGCGCCCAGCCCCAAGCCAGCTCCGGGCCACCGGCACCAGCCCCGCACCCCAGGGCCGCAGGACAGCCAGCGGCAGCCCCGGCACCGCCGGCCCTCGGCAGTCAGCGGCCCAACAGCCCCAACGGGACACCGGCGCCCCGGGCCCCAGCACCCAGCCGCGGGCCTGCGCACCGGGGCCCTGAGACACGCCGCCCCGGTGCCAACCGGCACCCCGGGGCCCAGCACCGACGGGCCCGGNCGGCCGCCGCCACCGCCTCTTAAAGGGGCAGCACCGCCCTGGGCGGGCGCGGTGGTGCGCGCCCGGGGCGCGGCAGCGGCCTCGCGTGGGGGTGTCTCCCGGGGGGCCTGGCCACCCCGCGCCCCTGGCTGCTCCCCGCGGCCCGCCCGGCGCCAGGAACAGGCTCCACGCTGGTGGTTTAGAAAAGAGACTTTATTAGCTGCGCTGCTCGCCGGGACGCAGCCGCGGGAGCGGCCGGGGGCTCGTCCGGGCTCCCGCCGGCCCCGCCCTGCGCCCGTCCGGCGCGGGGCTGTCGTGGCCCTCGGCCCCGCTGCTCTGTGGGAAGAAACACCCTCGTGAAAACCGCCCGCGGGCCCGCGAGAGGCTCTGTGGCGGGCGGTGACCCGCGGGCGCCCACGCCGGGCTGGGAACGGCCCGTCCGGGGCAGGAGGCCTGGCAGGACCCGCGGGCAGCCGGTGCTCGGTGTCCCCGCGCGGGGAGGCGGGGACCCCGGCCCACCAGGAGCCCCGGGGCCGCCCCCCGGCCCGCCGCGGGACCGGCGCGGCTCACCTCCGCGGAGGGCGGCTGCGCAGCGCTGCCCTGGGGAGGCAGCTCCCGGGCGCCGAGGCAGGCCCGGCAGTGCAGGCACCGGGACGGGACCCGGGGCCGGGGACAGGCAGGATGCAGCAGACAATAACAAGGGGAAAATAACTCTTAGAGGAAAAGCAAGTTTATATACTCGGTTACGTCAGCGACAGCAGCGCTCCCCGCTGCCGGGGGGGGCGGGCTGGGGAGGAAAGCGGCTGCGCTCGCGGGGAAGGGCCGAGCCCGGCAAGCAGACCGGGATAAGCCGGGTCCCTCCCTGGCCTGCCCGGCGGGATCTGCCTCCGCGGGCGCATCCGCAGCTCCCCAGGCGAAGCAGCCGAGGCGCGCAGCCTCCTGCCGCGCTGCCCGCTCCCGCAGGGCCGGGTCGCGCCGCGGCGGCGGCTGCCTGGGCAAGAGCCGGAGCGTGGCAGCGCCGGGCTGAGCCGGGGCAGTGCCCTCAGGCGGCGGCGTGCCACCCTAGCGCTGCCTTGCTGCGGGGGACAGGGAGCGAAGCTGCAGAAAGCGGCAAACGGGGAGGAAAGTGCAGGACGTGGGCACGAGCCTGAGCCGTGCCGGGACCCCTGGAGGAAGCAGATGCTCAGAAATACTCAAGGTCCGGTGCTGGACCGGTGTCAAGGCCACTCTCTGGCAGTCAAGAGCCTCACATGGCATCAGCGCATCCCATACCCCTCTGGAAACAAGCTGCAGCCGGTGGTGGCTGCTCGGCACCGCCGCCTGCGCGTCCCCCTCCCTGGGCAGCGAGCACACACCTCGCTGCCTGCTGCCGCCACCCCTGCGGCGTGGAGGGACCAGATCCAGCACCCCACCGCCGCGGTGCGCCCTGCCCCAGCAAGGATGCGCCCGTGGCCGCTGCGCCTCTGGCCGCCGGGCCTCTGGCCGCCGGCTCCGTGACCCGGGCAGGGGAGCACGCGGCCGCGTGTGGCCTGCGCTGCTCCTGCCGCGGTCCCGGGGCTGTCGCAGCGACGGCCCCAGCGCAGCGGGGAGGAGCAGCAGGCCCCGGCTGTGTGATGCCACGCGGGCACCCACGGCAGTCCCAGCTGCAGGGCGGCTTTGTGGCAAAGGCATCCCAGGCACCCCAACGTAATGCAGTCGTCGGGAGGGCAGAGAGGAGCAGACCCGCCTGCCTGCCACGCGGCTGGCTCAGCTTCACCCGTGCTCTGCCCATCAACAGGCCTTGCTCAGCTCTTCCCTCCCGCACACTGGTGCACCACAGTTCCTCTGCTCCCCAAAGGGGCGGCCAGCTGGGGTGCTGGGAGTCTTCCTGCCTGCGGGGAAAGCCGCGCAGCCTGGCACAGGGAGACAGGGTGACGTGGGCCGGCGGGCTGCTTGCAGGAAGCTTTCTTGACACCAGGTCTTTGCTTATGGAGGACACTTGAGCTTTCCAGGTGTACAGCTGTATTCTTGGTTTTAGCACTCTCCAGCTGGGCCAGGTCCCCGTCACTCAAAGCCCGTCTTCAGGTCTGGTGCTAGAAGGCTCTCACGCAGCCTGTGGCAGGAATGGTCTCCAAGGGTGATTTAACAGTGTAAGAAAAACAGTCCTGTGTTCCTAATATTTCTGTGTGCTAAAACTAAAATATAAAATACACCTTGTCCTAGCAGGCAGGGGATTGGCATCGGCTCTGCAGGGTAGTAAAGATGCATTGTGTACACTTTCCCTGGGGCACCAGGGCAGAGAGAGATCTCGAAATGTGAATGATTACACGTTCAGCCGTCGTCCACAACCCTTCCGCACTGCAGCCTGTCCTACTCGCTGTCACTCTTGTCCACCAGTACCGCATCGGATTCCTCCGTGATCTCCAGCAGTGTGTGCATCTCAGGGCTCTCCCCACGCAGCAGATCCGAGTTTTCTCCCTCCTCTCCACCAACCTCCACCAGCTCCGTGGCTTTCACTTCCACCTCGCCCTCTCTTATTTTCTTGACGTGGAAAGTGAAGGGTGGCACTTTGTAGACGGCTGTTTTGGACCTGGCATAGATGGTGTGGTCAGGGGTGAAAGACTTCTTCAGCTTGTCCCGAGAGGTCTTCATCTTCTCTCTCCTTTCGTTAGTCACAATCTTGGTGCCCAGTTTGTTCATCCTCTTCTCCAGGTTGTGGCGGGTCTTCTCCAAGTTGTGGCGGGTCTTCTCCAGGTTTTCCTTGGTCTTTAGCTTAGTCTTCTCCATCTTCTCCTTTGAGAATGCTTTCTTAAAGTCATCCACCCTTTTCATGCCGCTCCTTTTGATGCGCTCTGCCCGTGACTCTTCAATAATCTCTTCAATCTCCACCTCTTCATCTGAGGAGAGCTGGATGTGGTCCTCCTCTGCATGGTCCTCCCCCACAGGCACTTCCTCGCCCTCGCCTTCCTTCTCTAGCTTTTCACCCTCCTTCAGAGACTTGCTGATGCTCAGTTTAGATGGGAGCTTCACTTCATCCTGCAAGACACAGAGCGGAGCCAGTGAGACACACACACCCAGCCTCTCCAGCCTTGGGAGCCAGCCCCCCCACCCAGCAGTGCCACAGAGCAGAAGCACAGCTACGATTCATATGATTCATGGCTAAATCAACCCAGGCAACGTCAGGCCTGGGCTCATCCTCCCTTAGTGCACCTGGTAAATTACCGTAAAGAGGACCTGCTCTATCTGCAGCAGCTTAGGGCTCTGCCATATTTAAGCTCAGGTATATCAGCTCTGCTCGCTCTGGGCTGGTTCCAAACCCATCTGTGACTCCAGCAGTGCAGAAAAGGCAGGCCAGCACTGAAACTGGAGACTTTTCCCTTCCTCCTGTGCCCCTGTTACAGTCCCGTCCCCTCCAGTTTCATCTTCATCCCAGGACCCAGCCATCGCACAACCCCGCTCCTGGCCCCAGGAAAGTCCCTGCCCGCATCCTGCCATGGAGGGGTGCAGGGAACCCACTTCAGCGATGTGGTGCCCTTTGCTCCCCAGCGCCTGCCCAGAGCCCCTCCTGTTCCCTCCAGCCCACGGCGTTTCAGCTTCCTTCCCGCGGGTGGTCTTCTCTCGGTGAGACCGCTGGCCGCCCCCAGCTCTCCAGCTGGGCCAGGGTCCGGCCCGCGGGGGCCTGGGGCACAGCGCGGCGCTGGGCTGCAGATGGCAGCACAGTCCGGAGCCATGAGTCCGGCCACGCTGCCCGGCATGCAGATGCTGGACTGGCCGGCCCCGGCCTGCGCTCAGACTCTCCCAAGGCCTGCAGGATCCAGATGTGGGGCTGGGACATCTCTTGGGATGCAGCAGGCTGCCCTGTTCTTCCCATTTCTCCACTGGGGAGTAAGTTGGGAAATTTGTCCGAGCCCGTATCTGAAGATGGCATAGACAGCGGCCCCAACTCACACAGCTAGGTCTGCAAGGTTACGCTGTCTCTCCTCAGACAGGGGGTGAATTCATTCAGCTTCTCCACTCTCCCGGGTCAGCCAAGTTTCTGATCCCAGTGGCAGAGGACAAGCATGTGCCCAGGAGAGGGGCGCAGGTCTGGAGTGGGATTGGTTTTCATCTGAGCAGCACATAGCGTGCGTCCCTGCTGCAATGAATCACCTCTCTGTTCCCAGGACAGGCTGGAAATAGCCCATCACTGTACAAAGCATCACAGCTGCGGGGCTGCAGCCCACGGCTCAGAAATTTATTGCGCGAGTGGTTTTAATCTACGGAGCTGGGCAGGAGAGGCATGGAGCTGCTGAGACAAAAGCTGTCAGAAAGCCAGCAGCAGCCGAAAGGCAGCGTGTGGAACAGGCACGCAGAGAGCGGAGCTGCTGGGCTGAGGTTTGGAGAAAAGCCTGGGCAGCAGGACGGCTGGGCACCATTTCCAGCCCCGGGGCAGGCAGGAGCTGAACAGAGCAAGGACGGGGGATCCCAGTCCAACGCTGGCAGGAGCAGGGCCCAGGGAAATCAAGGGGCAGACCCCGGGGTACCCCAGGCCCGAGTGCTTGAAGCGCGTGGCAAACGCCAGCAGCGACTCGCCTTCCCCCGGCTTGGGGATCCTGAGAGTGGAGCTGCCCTGCGTCCTGGGAGGGTGAATTTGCCGTGGCATCCCATGCAAGGCTGCACGCTCCGCATGTCATGTTTGCACAGCAGTAGCCACCAACACAGCCACGAGCTAACGAGCTATGCAGATGTCAAGAGCCAGGATGCTCGTGATGGTCAAACCACCAAAACAGCTACTGAGGGCCAGCCCCGATGAGCCACACCAACTCCAGCCCCACTTCTGCGCGGGTTCCCCTGGCGCTGCCGTGGCAGAGGACGTCCCGATCCCTCGTGCAGTGCCAGAAGGGACGGCGTGTTCGCACGCCCGCGCCCCGAGCGCTCTCCCAACACCACACCGACGCGCTGCTGCTCCGGCCTGTGAGCCCCCGGACTGAGGCAGGACAGGACGCTCCCTCTGCAGACACGGGGCTGCTCGGCTCGGCTAGCTACGCCGTCCCCAACTCCTCCTTCCCTTATACCACTTGAGAACTGACATAAGCTTATTGAATACATGACCCCAGCACAGATTCACCTGGAAAAACTTTGTGAACAATGAAAAGTCAGCTCCGTGGCGCGCTGGGCTCAGTGAAGGTGAGAGGGGCTGCAGTGTCCGCGGTCAAAACACAGAGTCTACCAGAGCAGGAGTTTTGTTCTGGGTTTTATTCAGAGCAGAGAGCTGCGCTGGGCAAAGCTCTTCACCCTCCAGATCACAGCTCAGGTCCCAAAATACTTTCTGGAGATTAAGGTGAAGTGGCCAACATATGTTTTCTTTATTTGATTAGCCACTTCAGCAGAAAACAATACACATGCTCTCCAGAGGGTCAGGTCAGTCCAGAACAAATCCACATCACTGGGAAAGCAGGGATCCTGTTCTCCACAACAACACCTGCTGGAGCAATCCCAGAGATTCCCGGGGACCCTGCCCCACCAAGCCGAGAACATCAGGAACTCTATCCACTTCCTTCCCTCGAGTCAACACAATGAGCCAGAACAAAGGCATCCCCCTCTCGCCTGGCACGACTGTCACTGGAAACAGGCCATATCCTGCAAACTCAGATACTTATCAGCCCCTTGTTAGCTCCAGAACATGTGTGTGCAGAAGGAAACACCACCTCAAAAACTCCATGTCTGCCACATAAGTAACTGCCTTTCCTCGTGTTACACCAGCAAATCCATCTTCTGACTGAATTTTCTGATGTGGCTGAATGTGCTGCACCAGCAATAACACCCATCCGACCTCAGCAGCATCCTGCAACTCTTTCTTCACAATCGTGAAGACGTGGCCAGCAGCAGCTCCTGGTACATGGGTCGGCTGGAGCAACCCTGTTAGGGTGATGGTGCAGCTCTCTGTAATCCCTGCCACTTAATCCTGAGAATAGCAATTGCCTGGCTGTTTGATCCTAACTCCCACAGACTGCACTTCTGTACAGACCCGCACTTCTGCTGTCCCGTGCATCATCCCCACAGGCAGCGGCCCTAGCCCCAGCCCAGCGGCGCTCCTGGACTTGGGGCTCTGCTCACGCCTCTTTCAGGAGGCATCCTCATTGCTCAAACACAGAGGCAAAGTGAGAGCGAAGCTATTCCCATAAGTAAGGATGCCTACAATCCCAACCTCCCCCCTCGAGACTGTTTCCTAGAGCTTTTCCCCAGCTGCACTTGGGAAAGCTTTGCAATCTTCACCCGTCCCCTTTCCCACAGGGCCAGGGTGACCGCAGGTGACATGCCTGCCACCGGGCCATCAGGCCAGCCCAGGGCCCCCAGACAGTGCGTCCCTCTTTCCTATGCCTGGTATAATTCCTGCATTTTTTTCCCCTGACTCTTCTCCAATCCGATGGCTTACCCGAGCCGTAGATAACCAGCTGGAGGACAGCTGGTGGATTTTCAGCACTGCGTGCCGTGGGTCACTTTCCTGACTCAAAGCCCACCTGCACCTCGGGAGCGTTCCTGCGGGTTTGGCAGGCTCTGGCTCAGGCACAGCACAGCTGGTGCAAGAACAACCAACAGCTCTGGCACGTCTTAATGGGGACGAGCACGTTGCTGCTGAGCATCCCTCACGTGTAGCTCCCCACCCACACCCAGGCACTGCCCAAATGCCAGCAAGGACTTCCCCTTCCCTGCTTGAGAGGCCTTTCTCCCGTGGGGAAGAGGAGCTGCCCGGTGTGGGCAGAACGTGCCTGCAGACACAGCCGCGTCTGCCTGCGGTGGAGGACCACGGGACCTCGCTGGAACAATCAAGAACCGTCCCGGGTCCATGGGTGGCTGCTACACAAATCCCTGCTCTGGGCAAGGCCCTATGGTCTGTGTACTTTATTTCACTCATGACTCATCCAGATGAGCCACATTTTTAACACCAGGCATTCCAACTACTCTATTTTTACTGGGAAAACACTGACCCTTGAAATGGGCGAGTCCAAAATCCTTGCCTGTTGGGGTGTTCAAACCCTGGCTCCCAGTCGGTGAACGCAAACCAGTTCTGTCCTCTAAGACAGCTTGAATCCAACTGGCACAAAGACAGCGGGTAAACAAGATTTCTCAGAAGATTTTTATACCAGCAGAAGAAAAATCTTCCTGCTCTGTGCGCAAAGCACAGCTATGCCCAGCAGGACAGGCGGCATCTGCGTGTGTGCTGGGACTGAGCTTGCTGCCATCTGATGTGCTTCACAGAAAGGTTCAGCTCCGATTCAAGTTCTACTTTTCTTTTACCCATTTACAGTGTGCCACCCCCCCACCCGTTTCACAATCTGACACGTACAGTGTGCTGTCCCTTCGGCACAGACCTCGCCGGGGAAGCAGTTTACTTTGGGAAGCTCCCTCCCGCTGGCAGGGCCGATGGGACCGGCAGCCTGACGGCCTGCAGACCTTGCGGGCGCCTGGAGGGGCCCCGGCACCCGTGCCCAGCGTCGAAGGCAGCTGGCTGCCAGCTGACGGGGTGCTGGGCTGCGCAGTATTCCTCCTACTTCAATCAATTCAGAGCTGTTAGATCTACGGGGCAGACCGGCCTCTGCCTTGCTCCACTAAGTGGGCTTTTTATCTGCCGTTGTTGTCGAGCCCGAGTTCCCTTGCAGTGAGTCACCCAGGCAGCCCCGCATGGTCATGTACGCACCGCCTGGTTGCTACAACACATGTAAACACTTCCCCGTCATATAAAAGGCCAATGAGACACAAAGCTGAGCTGCATTCCCAGCCTCGCAGAGCTCTTCAAGCAGTGCAGAATCACCAGCAAATCTGGGGAACATTCCCAAAATGCAAGAAGGGCTCCTGGATTTTTCTTGAAGAGGCTCTTATTGTCAGCGTGTAAAAAAACAGAGTCCCAGAACTCCCAGCCACTCCGATCTCCAGTTTGAAGGTTTAATGGAGGATTTTTCACACTCGCATGCTAATCACATGTAATTCATTTCGTTCAGTTATTTTTACACAATTGCAACAACACAAACAGTTGAGTTTGGTTGACATGCAGCCGTAGCATGCAGAACATGACCAGCTCACATCCCCAGGCTCTGCTATGACCAAAAAGGGCTGATCCCAGCTGCTGCTGGGTGAGCTGGAGCTTGCTGCACCTCCTGCACCATGCCAGCCCTTCCTCTGCCCACCCGGGGCTTATCAGACAAGCTCTGGGCTGGGGGGAGGCTGAGGGAGGATTAAAAGCATCTGGGCAGAAGACAGTCTTCCAGGTCAGATCGACCCCTGCCAGAGAAGAAAATGTTCTGCACTCCCATTGCCACGGTGACCGTTTTGGTCTGCCAGTGCTTAGAGGATGCTTTGCTGTGCTGACCTTCCATCAGTGTCACGGGAAGGAGGATTCAGTTATTCTTGAGTAACAGCAACACACCTGATAAGCACCCACAGCCTAGCAGAGTTCAGGGATGTAAAGATGCCCTGCGCAGAAAAAAGGAGGTCTGTGCTTTCTTCCCCAGTGCCTTATCGGAACAGACTTTTTCTGTGGAGATTATGTTTGCCACCAGACTCTCTCGCTATATCACAGAAAAATACCTTTTTTAAAAATCTTGTCGCTCTCCTTGAAAAGGAGGTGGTTTCCCTGGCAGCTTCCCCCAGAGAGCCCGATTCCCAGGCTGAGTCCACCTTCACCCGGCTCTCGGGCACGTCGTGTCCACCAACCAACACGGCCATTCCCAGCGGACAGCACTGCACACACCAGCGGGTGACACCCCAAAGTGCAGGCAGCTGGAGCTTAGGGTATTCTCTCCAGTAGCCACACCATAAGAGGAAGGCTAACAGGGCACTGTGCTGTTACCAGTGGCCCCTGTGGCATGAGATAAGCGTTAGATAAACAGCAGCTAAAGTCACCACCGGCTCCAGTCTGCGTGCAGGAGCCTAGCTCCTAGTGAACAGCGCTGGGGGGCTGCCACTGAAGAGAAATGGGTGCTGCAGTGCCTACCTGAGTCAACCGGAGTTTAACGTCACATAGTTTGTGCTCTCTGCCTGTCTTTTATCTATTTAAAACAAAAACTTCAAACCATTTCACAAACACTTGTAAACTAAACCTTACAAGAAGCTTGAGGAGGCAGGTATTATCAGGTCTGTATTTCAGAGGGAGAAACTGAGGCTCAGAAAACAGGTAGGATTTGCCCAGTCACAGCAGACGCCAGCAGAGCCAACTGCTCCTGGCTGCTAGCCCTTCATGCAAGCCATACAGCATTTCCTCCCTCCCAGATCACAGAGGTAGCGCACGACAAGTCCCGTAATGCCTGAGAGAAAATCACAGCTCCTCACCCTCCATTATAACTAGGGCAGCAGCGTGCAGCAAGCAGCAAGCAGATTAGTCAACAAGCGGAGGCATTTCTGCCAGATCAAAGATCAGCCTTGCAGGTCTGAAGACTTGCAGCAGCCACAAGCAGGCAGAGAGGCAAAGGCTCTGGAATCAGCAGCTTTCAGAGGTTCAGAAGAGGTTCAAAGTGATCTTCGGGGGTAGTCCTTCTGAGGCCCTAAACTGCTGCCTCCTCGCATGTCTTCTGCTGATTTGGGCCATGGCACTTTCCGCAGCGCGGGCAGAGGGAACCGTTCCTGGAGACGGCTCAGAGGGCAGTCCCTGGCGAAGACTCAAAGCGCACACTCTGGATCTTCTCAGGCTAAGACGAGGAAAACTGCATTTCAATGGCCAGCGGAAAGGAAGCACAATGGAAAAACTTACCTGTCCCCGCTGGGAATCTGATCGGGAGCATCGCCAACAAAGTAATCTGGATTAGCATGAGAACAGGCAGAGAGAAAAGGCACAGGGGTATGATTTAGTAAAGGAAGAAGCCAGGTAGCAGAATTTGACAGAAAAGACAGTCAGCAAAGATTTATTAGAAGGACGAGTGTCCGTCTCTAATTTACGGCAGGTCCTAGAAGATGCAGAATCCCTTCTATGATTTCAGGCACTTCTATGTTGAACACTGCCATAGGGCCAGATTCTGCTCTCTTCATACTGCTGTTCACAGAGCAATTTGATGTCAGCTATTCTGGAGATACCTCCGATTTCTGTGGTGTAGCTGAAAACAGAGTTTACTTGTATGTGTAAGATTATGAAAAGATGGTGATTTTAAAAACCTATGTTTATTAATTCAAATACACAAGCTGGAGAGATCGAAACAGCCGGGTATGATTCCAGAACTCCATCCATTGGTTTTGTCAGCATACTGACCATACCCTAAACCAATGCTGGATAATACCCAGCAGCTTACAGACGTCTATACCCAGTGACACAGCAAACATGCTCACCTCAAAATCAAAACCTCTCTCTTCTGCTAAACACACCCCGAGGACAGGGAGTGGCTACTCAACACCTCTAGCAGCAGCTGGCATATAAAATTAACCCCTCCATATGCAATAGGCATGGCGTTGACTCTTACGTTCCAAAGATCGGACAGATTTTACCTCCAGTAGTGCCAAGAGGTCCATAAAAAGAGGAGCCTCAACTCTTTGAAGAGAAGGTTACTGAACCCTGCAGTAAGAAGTCTCCAGAAGAATATTGCTGAGACAAAGGAAAAGAGATGAAAATATGAGAGAAAAAGCAAAATAGGTTGTGATTAGGTAAATGTTAAAGGGATGAACTAGTTCATTCTCAAGTAGTATCTCCCTGACTCGCAAAACTCCTTCTACACTCTGTAATTTTGTGTATTGTGAATCTTCGTGGCACTTTTTTCTATCAGGTGCATCTAGTTACTCTATGTCCTAGAAGCTACGTCCTCAAAGGCTGTATCTTCTTCATTAGCTGGTGAGAATGAGCAGCACGGTACAGGCACTGGAGCTAGTTCAAATCTGATGGTGAAAGGCAAGGGAGGAACGGCGCGGGGAGAGGAGGAGGCTGTGTTCGGAAAAGTGCTTTTGCCTAACAGTGAGTCTGAAGAAAGGCAGGGCTGTAGGAAACAGAGAAGTAAATAGATTGCAGAATGAAAAGGTGCTTTTTTCCCCCTCTGTCTGTTTGTACAACTGGCTTTGCTCTCAGAACTGCTCCTCCCGGATAAACCTGTCTCAACTGATTAGTAACTCCAGAGCTATTCCTGAACAGCAAATCAGTAAAGATGGAGTTTGCATTGCATCATTGCAGATGATTTGCAGATAGATCCGTGCTGATACTGACATTTGCATCCTCACATAAAGCTATAGACTAAACATCCTGAGACTTTTTGTTCTAAATATTTGATTTTCCCCCACTGACATTGAGCATCTTTGTTTCTGGTCTTTGTCTTATCTTGCAGCTGAACAGTGGACCCACAATTCTTCAGGTAGCTTGTAAGCTGTAGAAGATCTTCCAGAATCAAGAGGACATTATCCCAAACAGGATAAAAGAGGGTTAAGCATATTGCCGACAAGCTTATGAGTCATTGCTATGCTTTATGTGGGTCACAGACGCATCACACTACATCAGAGAGTGGAGACTGCATAGTTCTCTACTCATTACTTAGATAAGGACAGCACATCACACTTCTGGGTAGTGCAGCAAGAAGCAGCTTCAGCAAAGATGCAGGAACAGCCCTCAGTTTCACCAAATCTGTGCCCAGATCAAGCAGAACGTTCTTTGGAAGAATGGCTCTGTTAGCCTGAGAGTGGCTCACTCCTCCTGTCCCCGGCAGAAACTGCCTGCCTTGTCTGGAGCTGGGACGGGGTGACAGCGCGCAGTGAGTCCCCCGCAGCCGCTCAGTGCCCGCCTTGTGAGCAATGCTGCAGGACGCAGAGGGACGCATGCCAACTACAGAGCGTTCGCATTAACATAAAAGCATGCAAGCAAACAAAATGGGAGAAATGGAGATAATACGCAGGAGTACCACTTCTCCCACGATGTTCACACCCCTCCAGTGCTCTGCAGCGCCTACAACACTAAGCAGCTTTTGCCACCGACCAGTCAAATTCCCACCCAGGGAACGCTGGAGAGTAATGGGACTGCGTCTTTCCAGAGAGGCAGAGTCTGAACACCAACTGGCTTCTTGAATTCTTTGGTTTCTAATCCCAGACTGCAAACTGGTTTACACGTGGCCTTGGAGAGTTTCTCCCACTCTGTGTCCATGATGGGTTAATTTACGTTTGCTGAGGGCTCATATCTAGTTTACAAAGGGGAAAATGAGCCACAATCTCACCGAGCCACCTAGCCCACCGAGCACAGCCAGCAAATTCTGCACTGCATTATACTCCCGTGGGCAGTGGCCCCACTGGCATCACACAGATATCATGACGGATGCTTAGATCCACTGCTGATAGGCACAGGAGAGGCCTGAAAGAGGAACATGGGATCAGAAGGAATATTACCTTTGGTTTTATTTTCACGAGCCATTAATCGCACGATCTAACCCTATCCCAGCTGGCCAAGTTCTGAGACAATTTATTGCTGCACAGCTCAGTATTTAACTGTAATGCTGAAAGGATTTCAGCAAAATACACAGTCCTGGCACTAACAGCTTATAAATAATACCTGAGCAATGAAATATTAATGCAGTTGATTCCAAGCTGCAACAGAGAAATCCATGCTCCAGAGCTGTCTTTTGGTAGAAAGACTGATAATCTGCACTAAGAAAAATCCTGGAATTGAGAGCTATTAACATCCTGAAATTTTTTAAAGGCTCGGTCTCCTGTGAATTATTATATTGAGACTCTTATAATTCAGTAATGTGCAGAGAATATGAAGTATTCTTTGCACATCCAGATGTTAACATGGTGCCCCTTACAATGGATGGAGAATTCAGCACTGCAGCCTGAAGGAAATGAGTCGAATGGTATTTCTCTTCTTCCCCTAGGATAGCATTTTTTCACCTCTAATTTTGCTACTTCTGTGGCCAACAGCAGGAGAACAGAAGGGAAGATACAATAGCTTTCTGGGCTGAGTCCCCTCTATTCCAGCAACAAAGGATCAGAGACAAACAATATTAACTCTTAATTAATGAGTATCAGTTTGTATGATTCAGATTTTTTGTGGTTTTTAATAAAGGCTTCATGATTAATTCTCTTTGGTATTTCTTTTAAGAACAGAACAAAATAAAGCAAAAGCAAATCCAGCACCAGAGGAATACCCTGTCCCCATCAACCACACCAGAACTGCCACTGAAGGAAGTGTTTCTTGGGATTTGGCAGGTTGCTGATGCACAAACCCACCAGCGAGAAGCTCTCAGTAATTGTCTGCTGAACCTGGGTTAAGAAATGTTGTGGCTACAAAGGGAGCTGCTTTTCAGTGGGTTCACAGCAAAATGAAACCAGCCTTTTATTTTTAAGTATTATCAGAAAATAAATACAAAACCCACTGGCTGCTGCAATGCAAATTTCTGCAGTGAACCACTGTGAAAAAATGATGCTACATATAGTGCTGCTCCGGATCCAGAGAGGGACTCAAGTTCAAGCGCAGAGCGCTCCTAAGCACACGGAGCCAGCTGGTCTTGCAGGAAAAGCGTAACGTGGGTGCCTAGTGCCCATGCCTATCCCCAGTACTATAATTCAAATTTTATTTGAAATTTGTATTTGTTCTTTAACGCTTGTAGTTAGGCGAGCTGCACTGAATCCAAGGCATGTAACCCACAGAGGCTGTTCTTTGGGACTGCAGATAACGCTAGCTCTCATGAACCCTCTGCTGTCATTAGACTCACAAGGTTTTTGTTTCAGAATGATTAATTTGAAACAAAACCATAGCTTGGGGCAGCTGACATGCTTTTAGGAGGTGGAGAAAGGCTGCAGCCCAGGAGCGGTGGGTGCGGCGGCTGTGGTACGTGGGTTTGTGCGCGCTGTGCTCCCTGCCTCATGCTTCTCATCAGACTCCCGAGCCCATGTTCTTTTCAACGCTCTCCTTTGGGGAGGACAGACCTAAAACAGAGGCAGTTCAGGTCTGGACTCTGAACCTGTTGCGTTAATATGTGGGTTTGAAACTCATCCCTCCTCCCCACGATCGACAATCTTGTTGCTCTTGTCCGTATAAGGCCCACTCAAGGCACAAAAGCCAAGCTGTGCTATTTATATTTCCTCATCCAGCCCTACCTACCCTACACATTGTACGGCTGAGGTTCACGTTCTATCCTGCTCTCATAACCGCCTGGCCCTTCCCAGCGAAACTCCACGTCTCGTGAGCTCTGAGCAGCCACTGGAGTCACCTGAAGAGCAGAGGAGCCCCATGGGAGCCCCCAAATCCGACAGCGTGGGGAGCAGCCCGTCCACACACCTTTGACAAAGGCTGCTCTCTTTCAAACAAACAATGCGGCACATCACGAGCCAGACTTCCCTCGAGCTCGGCGCCCACATAAGCCTCAAAATAAAGGACCAGCACATTTCAGAAATTCAACATTCAGTATGTGTGCTGCATGCTGCAAGCATTCAGATGTCTGGCTGTAAGAAAATCAGGCCTTTGACATTTGCAAGAATCAGTTTAATTGTTGAAAAATGTTTGGAGGAAAAATGCCGTGCTTACGTAAGCGCTGACACATGCTGTTCTTCAGACGAATGCGGCACGCTGTCTGGTTTTAGAGCAGTAGCTTTTTGCATGGGACATCCATTATTTAATCAAGGACTGTAGTAAACAGCCCCAGATTCTTGTATCCTAAAACCAGGAGATTTGGGATGAAGTCACTTTAGTTCGTTTTTATTAGCAACCACTCTAACCAAATCTGTTGGTGTCCTAATTTCTCTGAAAGACAGGAGCCCAGGACAGACGGCACAAAGGAAGCACTGAGGAGCTGTGTTCCCATGGGCCGCTAATAAGTGCACGTAGTCATTTGACATCAGACTTTTTAGGAAGGCAAGTCCTGTTTACGGTAAGAGTACTGAACTTCTGTTTACAGAGCAGCTTGTCAAAAGTCTGTCACCTTTGGTTTTGGTAGGCTCTTTTTCAAAACAAAAAGATGTAGTAATTTGGAGGCGGGGGGGGTGTCAAATTTTATTCTCAAGAATTGATCTAATTCCCTACATTAAGTTGGCACAAAAACTCTTACGTCGGTAGAAATAAGACCAGCTCCTGGCAAAATCAGGTAAAAGTGTATTGGAGAGAGTGAGCAAGTGAGAAAGCGTGCGCACGTATATACGGACTGCGAGTAAAGGCCCGTAAACATTCTGCTGAACGTTTTGCCCTTAGCCAGCCCCAGTGGAAGTGATTTTCAGTTCTGCACTTTCTCCCCCAAAGTTTGAAACTAAGCAGGCAGATGTGCTTTAGGCTCTTCTCGACAGGTCAAGCTTTCCCTGAATAAAATTTGATTTTAATTTCCTCCTGATCTAACAGCTAGCAAAATACAACTCTCGCAGGTAGTTTGACCTCTTCTCCCAAGGTGCCAAAAGGTCTTATTTGCACTCCTGAAATAGTCCCTCCGTAACTGCTGGAGACTCAGTATTCAACGCTGAGAGAATAATCAAACATCTATAACCGGTAAAGAGCTGATTCATTTTTACCTCCTTTTATTTCTTCAAACCACAGAATCATGCAATATTAAATCCCCATAGAGCAAAACTACTGGTTTACTCAGCTATCTTGCTTGAAAATAGCCACCGCTGGTTGTATGTAATATTTTATGTCTCTTAAGATGAGTTTATCTCATGTTCTCCAAAAGAAAAGACTAATAAATACTTGCATTTTTAGCCATAGCAACTGAAAATGCAATTGCAGAGGAAAGTTAATCACAGCTTTCCAAAGGCAGCATTTTCTGAGTTAGAAAGTAGTAATAATGTTGCTCACCATCACAAAATTAATTAATCAAGAAATTAATTATCAAGAAAGTATCTAAGATAAACTTTGATAGGTGGTGGGTCTTGAGAAGTGAAACACTGAATTAGACAAGAGTTATTTTGTAATTTTTTTTTTTAAGTGATAGACAGTTAGGAAAAGATAGTGAATTTTCCTCATTTAAACTCCCAGGGTGGAGCCCATCATAAAGTTTTGGTTTTATAGACTCTTGATACATTTTTTAAAAATGTCATGATTATTAATACTGAAGCACAGAAGAATATTAGTAAACGGGTAATCCAGCAGGAATCAACAAGGCTTCTTGCAACAAATAGCATTGTTCAATATCAGTAAAGCAGCTGAACATCATCCTCGATTTGATAAATGCCTTTACAATGTACACACAAAAATATCGCTTCTTTCTGTATAGACTTTTATTCTTTAAATGTGTTACCATTACCTGTTTACTTCATCCCAGATGAAGTACCACTCTTGTCGTTGATGTGCCTAGAATTACTGACTGTGATAAAATATTCATACGAATAAATCGGGACACAAAATTGTAACCTGATGTTTTTGCAAATCTGCTGCGCAATTCCCACAGTCAGCCTGTGTTAGGAATTTCTGAAGAATGACATCTCCATAATTACAGTAAGACACAAACTCTAAAAATCCTGTCCCTCCCAGGAAGAAACAAAGCAGAATAAACCCCCCCCCCCCCAAAGTTTAAGCACCCAGTTAAGAGATAATCAAGAGTTTCTCCTCCTTCATGTGCCTTAGCAGTGCCCGTCACAAGCCTGCACGCTTGCTGCCACACCTTCGGCCTGCCCAGACCCGGGTCCTCACCCTCGGTGCAAGGTCTACTCAGGCTTCCTGCAGAAGTGCGAGGATTTCCATGAGGGCACAAAAGGCTCCATTTCACATGAAGCAAACCCGGAGAATTTCTCACTTGTGCTCTAGGGCCTCACAGTCAAATCAGACTAAATTCCATGCTGGGAAATTGTTCTGAATTACAAATCATTCTTTTTTTTATCCTAATATCTTCATGATTCACAAAATCCCTGCCGTAGTCCCTTGTCAACTGATTCACTCAGAGGCTGTTCTGTCCTCATCACACCAGCAACAGTATTGCCCCTGATTTCCTTTAGAAGCAGGATTGCTTTTTCATAGTCAAAGAGAAACTCTACTCAATATTCATAAGCAACAGCAAAACAAAATGAACAGCTCACAAAATGACAATCTGCCAATGTTTAGGATGCTTCCAAAGAACCTAGAAACTTGCCAACTTCCTACCTATTTCCGTAACCCACACGGAATGTTATGTTTAAACAATTCCCTTCACTCTTCTCATTTCGCAATGTTTGTTGCTTCTGCAGTACATTTAGAGTTCTATTTTATTTTTCCACGGATAGATCCATCCTCCCCCAAAAGCCTGATACAAAGAGCTTGTAATAAAAATATATATATAACTGGTTAGGTTGCCCGTATGATCTGAATAGGCTCAAATATTTCAGCCTTTCAGGCACGATAAAACTACAAATGCTTAAGCTCTGAATCAGAGAGTTACACAGGCTCTCGTACTTGTTAGATTCCTGAGCCTATTATGATCAACTCTCCCTTCAAACCCTGTAGTAAGAAGCATTTTCCCTTTTGTTCTGTTTTTCTTCTGACTCTTCCTGTAATCAGCGCTAGATGCTTCTCTATTTGTCCCTGACGCTGTCTATTATTAACCCAGAGGCTTCTAACTGAATCATTAACTATTTCACTCACTTTTCTTCCATGGCCCAATGTAAGAGTTTGCTCTGATAAGGAAGACAAACTCCAGAAAGGAAAACTGATAGAAGCATATTCCTCTCTTTCTTCTTGTTTAATATCAAAGGAAAAATCCAAGCTTAGCGCTGGGATTGAACATCAAGCAAACCAAAGCTGTTATTGAAACCAGACAACTAGAAGATTCAAGACCTGCAGGTTGCAGAGAAAAGAACATGGAAATCTGTACAATGGCAAAGGCAGACCCGAGTACTAATGCGCTCAAGGGGCTGTTCTGTATTTCTCTAATGTCTCTATTTGTCCTAGTCAGTGATAGGAACTCCAATGCTGGGGTTACTGACTCTTGTTGTTATCAGATGCATGTCACAAATCTGAAATATTATCGCTCTCCACATAGCAATACACGTTGCCTCTCAGTAGAAAAGACATTGGCAGACGGGATTTACAATACCCCCTACCACAACCCAGTGCATTCCTGTTCTTTTTTTAGCTAAGCAGTAAAATCAAGTTATTTTAATACTTCTGATCCATTGCAATGAATGCTTAGGGCCACTCTCACTATCTCCGTTACAATTCCTGTTAAATGTAGCAACTCGATCAAACCTTGTCTTTGAACACATCGATAATGTTAAATCACGAGTGAGAGAGCTACCTCTGACCCGCCTCAATTTGGACCGCCAGGCAGTCAGGGGAGTTTGGGAGAGTAATGGACCGACCATGCAGTGTGGCAGAACCCTTAGCAAGGAAAACACCCACTAACAGGACATAAAGGAGTTGTGAAATAGCTCCTTACCTGGTAGATCATGACTTTGAAGTTTCTGCGTTTCAGGAGCTCCGCTTCGTTGACCTCTAGCTTCTTTATCTGCCCAGCTTGCTTTTCCAGGTTCTGCCGAACGGTTTTCACATTGACGCTCACCTTGCGCACTTTTTCCAGCATCTTGTTCACAGTGTTGCTGGTGGTGGTGTGTGCCTTTGTCAGCTTGGTTAATTCTCCTTGGATGCTGGTCACTGCGCTATCCATCTCTTGTTGTCTCTCCTCCAGCTGTGTTTGGGTCAGCTGGATCTGATCCACTGCTCCAATGATCTTGTCCAGAAGGGTCAGCACCATCACACCATTGATCTGGTCGGATTTGATGGGTTCTTCAGGGACTTGCTCCTCAGAGGCCTCAGAAGCAGTTGGTGGTTCAATAATTTGCAAAGTAGTATCCTCCATGATCGCTTGGGAGTCCTGGCTAGCAGAGCCCGGAGAAGCTGTCACTACAGGGAGAGAGAGGAGGGAAAACTAAACCCGAGCCTCAGCTAAACTCTGCGCTGGGACACACGCCAGAAATGGAGAGCACAGTGTGTGGATGTCTGTGCTGAAATTCAAATGGCACAGCTCTGCAAAGCCGTCCAGTGAAACTGCCCTGCAAAATTTTCCAGGCTTGCAGGTCATTGGCTGACTCCACCTCAGCTATATAAAAGGAGCCCGCTGCCAAATGCCTGATGACCCACCCTTTCTGAAATGATTAAAATAGTTGGAGGGGAGGCGATGGCTTTGCATGCAAACACAGGCACAGCTCTGCGAGGAATGCAAAGCTCTGAAACTACAACCGCCTCTTCTTTACCATAAGTCTAAAGGCACTGTAAGTAATGAGAGGAAAAAACAAAAACCTTGAGTAAACGGCTCGGGAAGCTGCTGGAAAGAAAGCAACCCCATCTGGGCACAGCTGTATACATTAAAGGAACACCTCCACACGTTAAAGTTCAGCTGGAAAATTCAGATCTTTTGCCAATAGTTAGCTTTTTTCCAGGATTATGACTTTTCCACAGCCTGGTTTTCAATACTTTAATGAAAGGCTACAATTTGGATTGAGTAGTTATGGCACATAACTTCTGGATCATAAAAATGCACGCTCCCATGTGTGTGAATGTACGCAACAGGCGTACACGACACATACAGTGCGCACCACGTCTCTACGCAGATTGAACACAGAAAGAAGTATAATTCACTGCTGAAGTGAAGCAACTTGCCACTCCCACCTAAAAGCAGCGATCTCAGCTCTGCAATCCTCTATCCATTGACAAATCTAGTCATTAGACTTTTAAATGTGGGACAGGCTTCAGCATACACCATGCAAAAATGTACTTGTAAACAATGCCCAAATAAATTGTGTTACATAAGGCTTTATTGGTAAAAAAAATACTAATTGTTTCACAACTTAATAGAGAACATATTGCTTTGGAAAACACGGGGAAGAAACAATCCCTATTTTGCTAACTTTTACCCTCAGTGTTGACACAAAGCAATTCATAGTCTTATATAGCGTTGGCAGAAGTGTGTGCCTCGTGGAGCCATCACCAGGAGCTTACTGCCTTTAGGAGACACTCGGGAAGTGCTACCAAAGGCTATCTACAACAACCCAGCAGGACCAAGCACAGGAATGTGGAGAAAGAAAATTCAGATCTTGAGAGTGACCCTGGGTGAGACCCTCTTCACCATGACTGGGGTTGGCTCCGCCAAAGGAAGTCAAGCTCCCACGGACAGAACCGCTGTGCCGCCTCTGCTGGCTCGGGCAGCAGAAAGCCCTTCCAGGCTCAGCTGAAGGGCTGTGGGCAGACTGGGAAGGCTGCAGTTTCCCTCTTGTCCTGTAGCCTTGACAACAAGCAATTCATACTCAACACATCCTGCCTCCCGCCGGGGTCAAGCCCGCCCTTGCAATTTGCCGCAGGCTGGCAAATAAAACAAATGCTCTACAACACTCGGTTTCTCCAGGCTCACAGCCTACCTCAAGACAGTGCTGGAAGAAATCCTTAATTCCAAGCATACAAGCTGGCAAACCCACGACGCACAAACAGATGTACAGGAACATTGTTTGATGATGAATGCTCATGACAGTCAGCACTTTCCGTGCCCCTGTGTTCTCTACCATGTGACAACTCGCTTTTTACTGCTGTTGTACCCACACTGCACCATTGATCTAGATTTGGTTTCACTGTGCATCAGTAAATTGTGCTGTGCGGCTTCCACAATAGGTATTATGTCATGTATTAAAAATAGGTTGCTTTTCTATACCCTGTTTTTTCCTGGAGGCACCTTTTTCCTGAGGCTTTATTTCCAGTGTTTGCTGCTGATGAGTCAGGTCCATGAAAAAAATCCTCGCTCCAGCCAGATAGCGTTGAGGCTCTGCAGTTGTTTCTCACTGGGGATATTTGCTTCAGAGTGGATTTCCACAGACATCTGCTGTGAAGTGTCATGTACAGGACAGGATGCAGGCAGACCAGCTCCTTCTTCCTAGGTCTGCCATCTATTCCATGTGCCTTTGTTCCCCCATTTGGGAATAATTAAAAAAAATCAGACTGAGTAGGTCAATCAAGATAGAATCAGATAAAACAAGAGAACAGGAATTTATATTTGGCCTTGATGCGCGGTAGAAAAGATGAAGTGCCACACTCAGTGCTTGCTGTGCACGCAGCACACCCCAGGCTAAAATGCGATGAGTAATTTTCTATGTTAGGACTAACTTCATTTCAGCCATTTTCTGCCGTGGAGATGTACCCGGAAAAGCCAACAGGTGGCAAACTGCACCCTTCCCTCTGGAGCCTTGACACTGACTTGAGCACACCGCACAGTGAAATACGTCTCAATCTCTTCTAGTGCGAAAAATTTCTTGCTGTTCTCATTGCACGGTAGATATAGTTTGATCTTTGGCTCTTCCACGCTTGCACTATGCCTTAGATATTACTGATCATTCCAATATCCCAGCAATTTTACAGCACCACTACTGAATTCTTTACATGGACATGGAACAGACAGTCCAAACAAAAACTAGCGTACTTCATCTTCAAAGAAAAACTCTGTCAGATGTATGCAGGACAACAAAGGAATACAATGTGCAGCATCTGCTTCCACATCAGTGCGTGGGAGTTCCTTGTGACTAAAGGAAACCGCTCAGCTCACTGACTTCTTAAATAGCGAGATACAGCTGCCTAGGGCTTGTCAGAAATAAGGAATGGCCTTGGCTTGCAGCGGACAGACTCTCTGTTAAATTTCATGAAGTGCAGTTGACACAATTTATCCCTTCACCTATAGCTTAAATACAGCAGAAAGAGACTGGACAGAGAAAAAGAAAGTAAAATATCCTCTGTTTTCCAAAGACCTGGGGATAAGTACAGGGGGAGGAAATGTGCAGTACCTGTGCAACATTCTGTACTGTTAGATGCATCCCACAGATGAGGAGAATTCAGCTTTATAGGCCACTGCCAGTGCCAGTGCAATGCATTTCGCAGGCACCAAACTCATTTAATGACAAATTAAGATACATGTTATTTAACCTTCTAACTTGCTCGCCTCTTCATAATTGATTTGGGAGATGTCAAATATCTGAATAAAAGCAAAAACTGACAGTGTCAGCAGCCCTGCCACTGCCATTTCCACCATGCAGCACCACTAGCCTCACTGACACGGCCCGAGTCTGCTGGCATAGGGTGTCATTCCCCATGGCGGCAGCCCACCACGTGTCATTATTTCCTTACATATCTGCAGGTGGTCTTTGGTCTCGTAGGAGCTCGTAGGAGCTCTTAGGAGCAGTGCTTGGGATTTGTTCTCCAGAGCTTGAGCAGCACCCACACCCCCATCGGTGCCCCTCTGTCAGAGCATTACAAATAAGCTCATAGTAATAACTAGGATCCTCCATTCCAAAAGAGGCAAATGCCTGCCCAAATCCCAAAGGGGCATCGCACCTCCGCTCTACTGCACACCAGGAGGGGCTTTCAAAACAAAGACAACCGTGTGAAAAGGGATCTGTGGTTAAATCATATTTCTGCTATTGCAAAAGCTCCTCTTTTAATCATATCAAGACCCAGCATTTACTCCAAGACACGGCCAGTAAGTAGAAGTACTTGGAAGTGTAGCGTATTTAACTTAGCTGTCTGATTTTTGGCTTCCTTCCCAATGAACCATGTTTCCATTAACAGCCTAGTGCAGAAAACCCTGACAGGCAGGGAGGTTTCTTATTTAATTGGACTCTGTGTTAGGCAGTGCTATACCCATGGGGGAGTCTTCGGGCTGCTGGAGGGAATTGCCTCCATTGACGTGCTTGTACAACACTTGGAAGAGCTATTTTTCGCTCTTTCATTTCCCATAATTCTACTGATTTCAACAGGGAGGCTCTTACTTTGGGCCAGCTGGAGCGAGGAGGCAGCGAGGCCGAGGCTGTGCCGAGGCGCCGGGCTCGGCCGAGCCGCTCGGTCCAGGCCCCGCGCGGCAGGAACCGGCGGAAGGGGCCAGGCAGGCGGCTCTGGGGGGAGCTCCCCGCCGCAGCCCCGGCGGGCGGCAGAGCCCAGGAGGGCCCCGGGGCCGTCCCCTCCGGCCCCGAGCCTGGGGGAAGCCGCCCGCGCCAGCGGCCCGGGGCTCCGCAGGATCGTACCTGTGGCCGCCGCTGCTCCCCGCGGCCGCCTCACGGAGACGAGGGCAGGCCGCGCCCTCGCGCCTCGGCCACGCTGCCAGTGACGTCACTGCCTGCGTCGCGGCGCCACCAGCGCCGTCAGGGGCGGGCAGGTGACGCCACCAGCCCCTCCGCAGCAGCAGGAGCGGGCCCGGGGGCCGCGGGCCGGCCCCGCTCGGCCCCGCCGCCGTCACTTCCGGTGCGGGCGCAGCCGAGGCGCGCCGTCGCTAGGAGACGTGCCCGCGTGACACCGCCCCGCGCGCGCGGTGACGTCAGGGACGGGAGCCGCCGCGGATCAGCTGGCGGCGGCCGCTGCGGGTCCGGGCTTCGCGGGGGCTGCGGCAGGTAACATGGCGGGGCCGGGGATGGGGCCCAGCGGGCCGGCCGCCCTCCCGGCTGGCAGCTGGAGCCGGGGCCGGGGCCGGGAG
>VZTQ01015458.1:0-46199 GCA_013400755.1 Pelecanoides urinatrix
TGGGCCCAATGAGGAGAGAAATTGGCAAAGTGGCTTTGCTTGACAGAGCTCCCTGCCCTTCAGTGCCGGATGCCCTGAGAAGTGTGTATCCATCTAGGGGACTGTCCGCACAGGGTGTGACAAGTAGGGACCCACCCCTCAGGTGTGCGCATGCCCACCTCTGGGTGGGCTTTCTCACCAGCATGTAGATTAGTGGATTGTAGGGAGCAGCATATAGAGCTTAGAGCATCCCAATTTGCAACTCCAATAGGAGGTGTGTGCAAGTAGAAGAACCTGCACTCCCAAAAGAGGAGGTGTGCTTGTAACCCAGAATGCCAGGAGGATGTGTATAATTGCATGTGTATGTCTCTGTGTGCATGATTAGAAGTTTTTGGGATTAGTTACAGAAAGGTGTTCAGAAGTTTGTAGGTGTTTATTAACATTTTGTAAGTGCCTGCTGTATCTGTTATATCGCTGATATTGATCCTAAATACAATTTACTGATTGCCAATTTATTGTTTTATTGATGTCGCATAATTCAGTGCTCTGATCCTGATATGCTTTAAACTACATGAACTGAGCAGTTTTTCCCTGTGACACAGGTAAACATAAGCCATTGCACTTTCACAGTGAAATGGACTAACAATAGGATGTTAAGGCTGAAACTATATTGAATACTTACATATCTGTGGGTATTGTGATAAGATTCAATTTGTAATTAAAAAATAGGCTAGCAATCTCAACATGTTCTTCAGGTTTCTTTACCACAGGTTCTGGAAAAAAGCAGCTTGTTAAATATATATTCTTAAGAAATATTTAATACTATAATTTTGACAAATAATTTCCATAGGGAATTCATCACCCCTGAATAATTCTATTTTCCAAGTATCATTGCATACACTTGAATGGAAGGGAACAACCATGGGTGGCTTTAGGTGACATATCATGAAAAAATAAGTGCTTAACACTCTGATCTTCAGCCTGCAAGGTATTAAAAGTGTGCTTAACCTATATGTAAGGTTGTCCAAGGTAGCTCAGAACAACTATGGCAGCACATTCTGCCTTTGCTAATTTCCTTTGTTTCTGATCCCAGTATATTTTGCTAGCATGCCTGTAACACTTTCATATTCAAGCGATGTCATATCATGCATTTAACTCCATTATGCAGTACAGACAAACCCTAGAACAAGTTTACCCCTAAAACTATGAGTTGTTGCAGCAGGACTAGTCACATACTTTAAAGGTTTAAAAGGTGTTCAGAGAGCTTCTGCGTTGCTTTGATAACACGCCCTTTTCATTTTCTCCAGTAGAGCAGAATGGTTTTTTAGAGATAAATTAAGGCACTTCTCAAAGCATTTAAGAAATAATAGGGCTAAGCGGAAGTAATGCAAAATTGGCAAAAAAAAGAAGAGACCAAGAGTAATCTCTAGGGAAGTTCTATTGAAATTAAGCTAAAGGGTGATAAGTATGGCTTTGAAAATGTTTATAATAATTAAAATGTAATTACAAATTTATTTTGGAGGTTTGAGTAGACAAACCTTGAGGTTCAGATGTCACAACAGTTTCCTTTTTCTGACGGAAAAGCTTCCAGCGAGGAACTGGTGGTGGTTGTGGTAGCGCTACCAGAGGACAGGACCTAGTTCTGGTAATCAGGACAGGATGGCTATATATGTGGGAAAGCCCATATTGCCTCAGCTTCTCTGAAGAATCAGCCTGTGAAACATGGAAAGATAATCTGACGGGTCAGCTCTCATTTCTCATCTCTCTCTCAAAAAAGAACAGTATGCACACAAAAGCATCTAATGGCTTGGAAAAAAAAAAGAAACAAAAATCATTCACCTGACAAGGCTATCCAAAAACATTCCAATTAGGATTTGATATTCAGCAGAAAAAGTATAATTGACTACTGAGAAGTGTTTACGTATATTTTACTTTGCATAATAGATTCATCAGTTCGTTCAACTTATTTATATAACCATATTCTTTTAGGTGCTACATATATGTAGCAGATATAAGTGAAGCAGAGTGAAGATGTAAGAAAACAACAGTGATAACATTTTGTTTTAAATAAACATATTTAAACATCCTTTTTCTGAAGGAAAGGTCCTTACTTCATGCTGAATTTATAAAGCAGCAGAATTCTAAAAGCAACTGGTCTTTTAGATAACTTGTAAAATCTCCATAATGTAATATCACTTTGAACCAATACATCATTAAAGTTAAGCTTTTCATCTGCTGGCTAATTTAGAAAACACGTTAAAGGTACTACAGTTGACCCATATACCAAAGCCCTTAGATGTGGACATTGAGTGATGCTCTTCTATTAAAATGGTCCAGTACTTAACATTTTTCACTACTGAAAGTTCTGTTACAAGATTTGTACATCCTTTTTATTTTAAAAATACACCTTCTTTTGCTTGCTAAATAAATCACCCATAACATATTTCTTTAACATGTTCATCAGCAAGTCTCTGATTGCTCCTGCTCATTGTCAAATGTTCCTGAGGTTCTATCAGTACAAACTACAGAGAAGAATGTAATTGTGGTTATTTAAAGGGAGAGAATCAAATTAAACACATTAAGGTACACAAGCAATAGATCAGCCTCATTTGATCTCTGAATTTATAAAGATGTATTACAGGAGTGGTGACTGGGTATACACATATTCAAACAACTCAAAAATGCAAGTTAAAACCTCCGAGATTATAAAGGATTTTGAAGACAACCAGTTAGCTGCCATAAAGGAGAACTTTTCAGCTGCTGAGTAGGAAACACACTTGAATGACTCAACTATTGATTTTTTTCATTTTGTTTGAGCAAACTTAAGACAATTAAGTTCAAGCCACATCAATCCAAGGAGATACACACTAGAAAGCACAGCTAAAAGGGATACTGCAAAAATTCTTGAGGAAAATTCTGGCACAACTGCAGTCAATGACAAAATTTCCTCCAAATTTAGGGAGCAACTCTTAACCCAAAACAGTGAATCCACTCTTCCAAACTTTAATTATTTCTATCGGTGTAGTACTTCTCAGCCCCCAAAGAAAGCTTCAAAATGGGTTTTTTTAACTGAGGCCCACAAGAAACCCACTACCCTTCCATATCTAATTTCTGTCAACTTCCATTTTTCTATCAGTCTTTACTAAAATACTGTTTTAGACATATAGATTAATCTGCCTCATCCTATTTGGCCTGCCATACCTCTTTTTCAGTAATCTCTGTACCCTAACAGACTGAAGCCAAGTTTGAGACTCAAGGCCTTAGGTGGCAGGAAAGATATAACACTATGTCACTGTTTCCAGTTTCCTTTTGATGACTAGTATTACTTATTATTAGCAAAGGGACAGTATTGTCTGAGACCTTAAATTAATATAAATTAAAATAAAATCACAGAGAACAAGCTAGTCTTCAAAACAGCATAGAAGAGACAGCACAATTTTTAAAAAGAAAATAGTGCAAGAATTAAGAGCAGTAAAGCAGAACACCTGCAAACCATGCCTGGAAATTTCTTTATTTTATGAAGCCTATCAGTTTCATGAGAAGGCAGCTTAAATTTTAATGTTCTAATATGACAAATATGATTTAAATGTACAAAAATTTAAATCTAATTATTAATCAACTCAAGAAAGCCTGCTCTGGCATTATAAATAGCTTTCTGTAGAGTGTGAGTGACTAAGTGGAAATTTAAGCATTGTTTTTACCCCAGCTGCATGAAGTGCTACACTCTCTCCAGCTGCTTTCACCAATTATAACACTAATGATAGAAATGGATATAAACATGCTATTTCTTATAGAACAAGATATCAGAAAATGTATATCAGAGAAGTCATTAATTGCAGTCTGAAAAAAACCTGAAATTCATGTTTTTCAAGTAGTCCTTAAAATAATTAATCTTTCCATTCAGAAGTATCTCATCATGATGCATTTTCTAATCCACATCTAGCCTCTCCCAGGAGACTTCAGCTCCTGGGATCCAGAGGAAAGCGGAGTAAAACTGGTAAAACTGAAAAAATGAGCAGGCCTGTGGCAGGAAAATGCATGATCAGAATACAGAAGTACCAAAATATAAATTTAACTGCTAGTCATTACCTGGTGACTGCTTCACTATACTAATTTTGTTATTTTTGTTACAATGTAGTTGCTACAAAATGAAACACCCTGATAACAAAATACATAATGCTTTCTTGTCCTAAGAGCATAGAATCTTACCATCTGCCTTAATGAAAAAATATCCTCTTCAAACAAATGTAGTGGTATACAGCCAGCATACACGGCCATTTCTGGCTGGGTTGGCACAGCAGATTCTATAGAGAAAACATTAACATGCTTTAGAACAGGGTAAACAGTAAATAAATGTTGTTGTACCTCACCCTAACTTATTCTGCTTTCTCTCTCTTATTTTTATTATTCTTTTCTTTGTCTGACACTGTTATTTCATTCAAAACAAGGGCTTATTGTAAAATACTCTGGAGAGAGGCCATGGATGGAAAGAAACCATTGTTTTAATCCGTGTCTATTTAGACCATCAACAACTTTTGCATATTTTACTTCTTTTACACAAACGAATAACAGAAACTACAACTTAGAAATGCAACACCTCTTGCCATTGTTCTTTTATTTTTCTTCAAATTTTAAAAATACTAGATACTAGCATGAAGAACACAATAAACATCATAAAAACATACTGATTGATCAGTACTAGCTAAAGGCTTCTCACTAGTGAAAGCAAAATTTGATCTTGCCAGCAAAAGGATCAAAAGCCAGAGCTCTGGCCACTCCTGCCCATGGATGTGAAGACTGAGATAAGTAGTTTGAAACACAGAGTGCTCGTAAACCAGGGTTACTGCTCTTACTTCTATCAAGGAGATGCAAAAATGGAGGTAATGATGGCTGCTTCAGAAAGTGTGAGGGGGTGACCCCATAGCTCTTATTCCACACGCCTTACGGAAGCTTGTTTTCCTGTAATTCTGCCATAGATAGGCATAAAAGCAGGGCCATATTCACTCTGTTACCCCTAGAAATCTGTTGCACTAGGCAACGACACAATCGTCTCATACCTGTATCTGTGAAAGAAGCCATCATTAATTCCTGAATGATGAAGAGAAACCAAGGCTGTCTGGCTGGCAGCCAGTTCACTCATGCTGAAGGGAAATTAAGAATCTAAAAATTATAATGCTAGAAATATAGGTCTTTGGTTTGACCTAAAAGTCAGCTCAAAAAGAAGGATATCTATTTCTCTCTATTTTTCCTCAGTCATCTAAGAAAGCATGTGGAGACAGGACTTCAGTACACAGGTTGTGACACCTGTTTTTCATCAGAATGTTTTGTCTTTGTTCCCTTCAGCTCCACCTCAAATATAGGATAATTGCTTCCTATGTTTAATAAGTATTCAACTGGAAGTTGCCCTAAGAATAGGTATTTTCTATGAAATGGAAAAAAATAATGCTGTCTGCATACAAAGGAAAAAAGGAAAAAAAGGAAAAAAAGGAAAAAAAGGAAAAAAAGGAAAAAAAGGAAAAAAAGGAAAAAAAGGAAAAAAAGGAAAAAAAGGAAAAAAAGGAAAAAAAGGAAAAAAAGGAAAAAAAGGAAAAAAAGGAAAAAAAGGAAAAAAAGGAAAAAAAGGAAAAAAAGGAAAAAAAGGAAAAAAAGGAAAAAAAGGAAAAAAAGGAAAAAAAGGAAAAAAAGGAAAAAAAGGAAAAAAAGGAAAAAAAGGAAAAAAAGGAAAAAAAGGAAAAAAAGGAAAAAAAGGAAAAAAAGGAAAAAAAGGAAAAAAAGGAAAAAAAGGAAAAAAAGGAAAAAAAGGAAAAAAAGGAAAAAAAGGAAAAAAAGGAAAAAAAGGAAAAAAAGGAAAAAAAGGAAAAAAAGGAAAAAAAGGAAAAAAAGGAAAAAAAGGAAAAAAAGGAAAAAAAGGAAAAAAAGGAAAAAAAGGAAAAAAAGGAAAAAAAGGAAAAAAAGGAAAAAAAGGAAAAAAAGGAAAAAAAGGAAAAAAAGGAAAAAAAGGAAAAAAAGGAAAAAAAGGAAAAAAAGGAAAAAAAGGAAAAAAAGGAAAAAAAGGAAAAAAAGGAAAAAAAGGAAAAAAAGGAAAAAAAGGAAAAAAAGGAAAAAAAGGAAAAAAAGGAAAAAAAGGAAAAAAAGGAAAAAAAGGAAAAAAAGGAAAAAAAGGAAAAAAAGGAAAAAAAGGAAAAAAAGGAAAAAAAGGAAAAAAGGAAAAAAGGAAAAGAAAAGAAAAAGGAAAAGCAAGGAAAAGAAAAGATAGGCAAGTGGCTGGAAAATACAATTTATCAGACTTAAAATCCATTTATTTTGAAGGTATGCCATGTTTTTTTCTTAAAGCAACATGTCTCTGCATCTTAAATATTCTTCCAGAAATTCTATTACTCAATTAAATATAAGCTTGATAGTAAGTCAGAGTTACTTTCCAGTGGATTCTTAATATTTCTCACTACATGCTTGTGATTCCTGTGTTGATCACAGCTCTTGTGTTAGCTGTGGGTTTCAACTTATTGAAAAGCAAGGCTATAATCTAGGTTTGATCTCAGTCCCTACTGACATATCGGATCTGTTATAAATACTGCAGTAATAGCTACAATGTACTACACGTTACAGAAGAGTACATGCCACAAGGCACACCAATCTCATTCATTGCATGTGAGAAGTATTTCTCAAATAAAAGTATTTAATCAAATACCAGGTGGAATGTAAAGCTGTCATACTCAGTCCAGATGGGTTGTGAAATAAAATGTTGGCAGGGCAGACAATAAACAGTAATGAACAAATTATTAGAGCATGCAAATGATTAACCAGGCACACCATATTCACTTTAATAATACTATTACAATAGTAGAAAGATTTTGTACATTATGCCAGTACCTTTTAAAAATAATAAATTATTTGATCATTTTTCACTGTACAAAAAATGAGGAGGATGTATGCAAATTATTTGCCATCACATGTACTGTTGATTGGTGTGAATTCAGCATCTAGGGAAACCAGTTAAAACCAATAGCCTTGATAAAATTGTATTATTAGGTGAAAAATGTTATAACATATGGTACAACTAAACAGTTAGATTCAGCACGCCTATTATTTATATCCATCACTGTGGATTTAAGAATTCTGCAGTGTTTTGTTAAAGATTTCTGAATCCTTGTAGCTGCTTATGTTTCACATTTGTGGCTTTGCAAATTCATCCACAGAGAGCGAGTACTTCACAATCTAAATAAATGTTTCAGTCCCTGGGAAAAGGGAAAGTATCATTTGAATTGATCCATGTAAAATATATATATATATATCTCCAGCCACTTAAAAAGAAAGGCCAAGAATGAAAATTGTTGTTTTTAATAGCTCTTAACAATTTTTATTTTTTAAAAAATCATAGGTTTGGAAGACTTGCAGAAAATTTTCTCACTAACCTTAACGTTTCTTTTAAATATTTATTTATTAAATAAAAGCTGATGCTGAGTTTTAACTTTTCAAAACACTTCAGTTGGCTTTCAATATCCTTCTTATCAGGTGTGCAGTTCATATTTTAACCTCTGTTATTGTGTTAGGCATGGATTAGCTTTGTCTATTGGAGGGTATTTTTTTAGTCTTCAGAAAAACGACCTATGTGCTTTTCAGAATTGACATAAATATTGCAGAATGATAATAAGCATTTGAAAAACTAGAACAAAATATTAGGGTCGGGTCCCTACTTATAAATGAAAACTCTTTTGAATAGGCAAAAGGAAAATGAAAAGAACCTTACAGTTATGTGTTATGTATCTCATAGACTCTGATGGTTAACATTACAGACCTACTTGTACAACTTCAGGAATTTTTAAACATAATAATCTCCCAACACTTCTGTGACACAGAAAATATTATTATCTCTAATTACAAAACTGGTATCAAGGCACAATGAGACTTAGCAAAAATAAATGGCTGGTTTGTAGAACAAACTCACAAATTCCTGGCTAGTGCCCTCTCCAGTGGAATAGTATTCCCTTTCCAGCAGTTCAGAAATTATTAGGAAAATCATTAGTCTAGAAACATAAATGGAAGGTGGAGCTGTGGCTCTTTATAGGAACAAGGGGCCTAAGTAGCTTATATCATATCATCATAAAAACTCTTTATGGAATGAATGGGCTCCCTAGGTATGAAAGGAGAAATAGTTACCAGAAGAAAAGGCTGATGAGTGGAAAAGTGCAGATTGTGTGCTAAAACGGGCCAGTAGGAACATATGAATTGTCTACAAAAGCTTCACAAGGACTGGATGGCTGATAAATCACAGGACCAAGGAGCTGGTTGCTCTTGGGAAGAGCCCTGGCTGATCAGGTGAAGGGTTCATTATTCTGCTGGATCCACGCAATAGGATGAATAGAGAAATAGGTTCAGCGCTTCACGGATCCTGCAACTCATATTGTATTTTGGGGGGGCAGGCATTGGCATATGCAGCAGGCATTGGTCTGAGCGTGCAATTGTATTTATACTGTATTTATACATTTGTATTGGGTCTGGCTGGGATGGAGCTAACTTTCTTCAGAGCAGCTCTTATGGTGCTGTTTTAGGTATGAAACCAAAACAGTGTTGATAACACACAAATGTGTCAGCTATCACTGAGCAGAGCTCACATAGCATCAAATCCTTCTATTTCTCATTCTGCTGCCCCAGCGAGTAGGTTGGGGGTGGGCAAGAGGTTCAGTTCTTCTGATTCTCTCCCCTATCCCACTGGTGGGGAGTGAGCGAGCTCACTGGGTGGGGGGTCTTAGCTGCCAGACAGCATCAACGCCCCACAACATTATAACCCACACAAAATCAAAAGCCTGTAAGAGAAGTTTCTGTATACTTAGAAGTAACTGGTATGTCACTGTGTATGAAACTGAACAAGGTAATGAATATACAAAGTAATGAATACAAAAGGATTTGCCATTTTAGAAGTAAAATATAAATTATATCAAGAATAGCTAAATACCTCTTTAGAAATAATTCATATTTATCACAGAAAGAAGAACAATTCCCTTAAATTCCTCACACTCAATAGGTACAACGAAAACTTGCAGTAGGGCAATAAGCACTTTTATGGTGCTGGAAATGAAATACTTTTCAAGCTACTTACATATTAAAAAAAAAAAAAAAAAAAAAAAGAAGCTGTTGCATTAAGTAAAGTCACTGTTACAAATTCCCAAGAACAATTCAGGAACTTTTTACAGCTACTGCCTTTGGAGTCTGACTTTGAACCTAGCCCTAGTTTCAAATGTTACTTTATGCACCAGAATGGTTCTACTGTCCCAGGTCACCCTCTGCAGACCATCTGTCTTATACAGCCTGCAAGCTTTTTCAGTTGTGGCTACAATCTCACAACAAAAATGCATTTTAATTCAGTATTATTTCAAATTGCAGTTCTTTTTTTTTGTTTCTTTGCAGTCTAATAATCTTAAATTTGCTCCATATCTTACAGCCGTTGACTTCACAATCTCCACATTTACTTCTATTCAAATTCTTATCAAGTTTATTAGTGAGATATCTACCTCTTACTCTTTTTCAAAACTCTTTTCTGGTTCATATCTAGGATAAAAGAGTTCTCTGACCATTGTATTTGATCCCTGAACTAATAATCTTTCTAAATAACCTCTTCACAGGCCACTATCTACCTTTCAGAAAAGAGCATAAACTGTACTTTAAATGGCAGAACAAAGATCAAAATCATACAGAAACACTGCCTGATGATTTTTAATGCTCTTTCACTCATTTCACACAATTTCTAGAATTCATCACTGGGATCCTTCTGCTTCTCCTTTGCTTTCTTTTCCCCACAACGTGCTTAACATTCCTTATATTCATGTGAAATGCCTCATTTCCTATTCCACAACTACTACCACTAAAACAATGTTCCTGCAATACATTTTAAAATTTACTGCTGTTTAACACCTTTAGCAGTATCTAAGGTAGGAATTCAAATGAATATATTTGCTGACGAAAAACAGCAATATTGGTTTGATACAAATTAAAATTATTTAAACCTATTATTTAATCCTATTTACATAGTGAGTTTCACTCTTGTTATACATTTTCGCTTTGTGGTTATTTTCCAAAGAAAGATGCTCTACCTATTCTTATCTGTTGATTTGCAACTAGATAATATTACAGTTAATAAATATGTTTCCTTCTGCTAGCCATATTGAAATGCTACATGTATTGCAATATAAGCAACGACAAAAGCAAATCACCTTAATGTACATTTATGAAGACTTTCTATACTTTAAGATAGTAAGCATGACATTTCCTATTGACTGATTAGTTGAACGATTAGTATTTACTTGTGGTTTGTTTAAATTGTATTTTGTTGTTTTAAAAAATAATTAAATTTAAATGCACAAAGCAAGAATTTACTTAATTCTTAAGCTATCATGAATGTATCAAAACAAAAAATAAATTCATCAAAATAAATTTCCAGGATAAAGGAAACAAATTTATTGAATGATTAAATCATGGAGTGAATTCTAATGACTATTTCTTGCCCCCCTGCCCTTCAACAAAGAAGCATTCCTGCTTTTTCCAATTACTAGAGAGGAAGCTTTTTTTTTCCCCCCAATATAGGAAGACAGTTTACCACTAGAACAAATCCTGGTCCTACGTGACTGGCCAGCAACTTCCAAATATTTTGCATAGCATTACTTTACATTTTGACATCAAACACAAATTATTGCAATAGTGTTCTTCATAAAAGTTATAGGATTTTAATAGGTTATAATGACTGCAGTCTGTAATGCAGCCTGTAAAGAACTGCAATTTTTTAAGAAATGAGTATATTTAACCTTCCCCCAATAAAGTTCAAAACCAAATAAAAGCAAAGCCCTTTGCTTTACATATATCTCCTGTTTGTATTTTAGCTTAAAAAGAATAGGACTTACTTTCAGTTGAGACCTGAAGAGAACGCTGGGCTTCTGCCAACATTTGTGAAGACTGAACTGCTACCTTTTTTTCTTTTTCTCCTTCTCTGCTTTTCTTCTTTCCGATTTCTCTCTGCTCTGCTTTTTCTATTAAGCAAAATAAAGATTAAATATTTTTCCTTTTCAGACACAAACTTTCAGTCATAAAGTCTCATACTGTGTAAATGCTTTAATGGCATTTTAGATAAATAAAAAAAAAAAAAAAAATCAATCACAAACTATTCCAGTCAGAAGAGTTGAGATACAATAAAGAACTAATGTCATTCAGTTTAAAAAAAAAAAAAAAATTCTTAAGAAGTCAATGCAGATTTACTGAGAAGGGGCCAGGAAGGCTTCAGTCACACCTTTCAGTTAATGCACAACTCTCGTTTCCCTGCTATAATGTTTGGAATTCTTGAATACCTGGCACTGTGTCAAACATTTTCTTCACATCCCTGCTCCCATGCATCAGTAATTTCCAAAATAATCTAACATAGGTGAGGCATAGGTTCCCAATGGACATGGAAGAAGAAAGTCTCGCACAGTCAGAACCTTCTTTCAAGTCTTAGAACTTAGACCATAGGAAAATACATTTCTAATTAAAAAAATCCCAAACATTAATAGAGCATCAGAACACAGCTTGTAGCCTCAGCGTTTGAGATTACAGAGCTGTATCGTAACATAATGGTTCCCTGACTCTTAGCTGTTTCAGTTACTAATAGAATGTCTAAGTCTTAGGCAGGATTAAATACACAAAGTTTTCTGGGAATAAACTACAGCACCCTGTTGGATGAATGACAGTTCTGTTCCCAGTGGCTGCATCCCTGTGCACGTTCATTCCAAACTCTGAAATATCTACTACGCTGGTGGGTGGGTCATAAAATGATAGCAAGAATTCCTAAGAAAAGAGAATACCCCCTCAGCCAGGTCTCTTCAAATATTTTTATAACACTTTTGACATTAAGACTAAGTATTTGGGATTCAAAGTGGGGAAGCAGGGATTTTTTTTAAAATCTAGGAAGAAATAGAAATTTTAGTATATGATTTGTACCTTCCAAAGACATTAGAAGTGTTGTAACACGCTTTGTAACATCCATTATGAAACGTATAATTTATTGATGGTCAGAGTAGTGTTGCCTTTGGGGAAACTGTAACCTCTCTGATTGTTATCCCTCTGCAAGGAACCAGTCTTTGGAGAAATGGCTGTGACAGAACTGAACAAATCTCTGCCATAAAATGAAGCTGTTTTCATAAAATGAGAGACTAGTACCGCTTCTAATGAGATGTATAGTTAAAACAAATTTTTTTTGAATTTACAGCATTGCAACATGTTCAGTGAAACAACAACAAACCCACAGAGTTGCATGTGGCATAATAAAGACATACGAATTCGAAGCCAGAGGTTATGTTAACTTTATGCTTACAACGCCTACAAAGATAACACTACCTACGATTACAGACCTTTGCCAATTTTATCAGCTTTCTCTGCTTTCTCAGGTTTATCTGACTGCTTATTCACAGATGAAACTTCATTTTTTAACTCTGAGACTTTGGTCTCTTTAGGTTTTGTATCTGACTGAGGAATATCAAGTTCTGGAGTTTTCTTATTTGGCAACTTGAATTCTGGCACAATCTCTTTCAAAAAGCCCCAGACTTTGTCCAAGTATCCAGGCCTTTAAAAACAAACACATGTATATGTCAATGATAATGATAAGAAATAAGAAAATTTGCAATAAGAAAAGAAAGTGTGAATTTCATTTAGACAACACTATACTAATAACTGACAGTCCAACTCTTCGAAAAGTTACTGTGTTATTTTAGTAAATAAAACACACTTGCCTGATTTCGTGTATCAGTCAATTTGTTAAGAGACAGATTATGGACAGATCCATAAAGAAACATATGGTCATTAGAGATGCTCGTAAATAAAGCATCCTTTTCTAAAGCTTTTTAGTAGAAAAAAGTTGCAGCAGGGAAATTTGCAGACCACTTCGCAACTACACCGTATAATAACTTGATTCTGGCTCTGTACATGAGAAACCTTCTCAAAGGTACTTCCAGACTAGGTTTCCCTAACGGTTTTAGCACAGGTAGCTCTATGCCTCTTTCACTGATTCCACGAGCTACAACAGCTTTTTGATATAACATGACAGTTGCAGCCATATTGGTTCTCCACAGAAACTCAGTGATTCCAGAAATAATCTAAAACTGAATAGTTCAGGGCCATGAATAAGTTTCATGCAAGCTAACTGTATGCAACCTTCTCTTATGGAAAAAAAAAAAAAAAAAAAAATTTGATTGTAAAATGAGCAATCTTATACTACTATTGCAAAGACTTTGTGGTATTCACATTTTCGTATTCCGGAATACAATATATTTGCAGTAAGTGCCAGATTCGTGAAAACTATTTTTTGCTGTTGCAAAGAAACAAAATTTAAGTTACTTAGATTTCTAAGTCCATGGGCTACATACACATTACTGTAAGACAACAAATATATCAAAAACCTAAATTGCAAACATAGTATGGGACATAAAAATTGCTGAAATAAGGGCTAAAATAGCCCTTGACTGAACTTATTGAATACTAAAATACTGTTATAAATAAACAATTATACCTAAATAAATTATATATAAACCAAAACTACTTGTTATCTATGTATTCATTAGAATGTATATATCAAAAGGCAAAACACTTTTTTTAAAAAAAGTCTAGATATTTAGAGCCTATATCCTGGTCACTCATTCAGTAAAAAGAATGTCAAGCTGGGAAAATAAAATGTCTGTCCTTTAAAACCACAAAATGGACTTAAACACAGAGGAAACAAGAAAAAATGTTATAGGCTGGAAATACTATTTTTGGCTGGAAATAAAAATATATCAACTGTTCCAATTTAAAAGGTGAAACCACCATACTACCTGAAGTTGATTACTTCTAAATTCATGACGTATACTTTCTATAGTACATTCGGATATAAAGTTGTTATTATTACTTGCAGACATTTTATATCTGTATACTAGTTGAAACATAGATTTCTCTAACCCTGTTTTCACCAGTGTTGAATATTAATTAAAAATAAATTAATTTTATAAAGAATTGGCATCAGCTTAACATGAATAGCAGCTTTACAAGCAATTGTATGACCTACGAAGAAAAACACAGTAAAATTGCATTCCGTGAAGGCACATTTCTCAAGTGCCAGAAGTAAAAATCGTACACTTCCCAAAATTGATGCTGAAGGACTTTTAGGGCTCAGCTTTATTTTTCATAATGCCTTATAGAATTAAATATTAGACAACTAATATGTAAATAGTTTAATAGAAGAACTTACTGGAGAGGAATAACTTCTGGTATCCATCCAGTCAGTGTATGTAAAACTGTAAATTCCTCCAGCTCTCTTTTTCCAGTTTCATGTATACTTGAAGACAAAACCAGACAGATTTATAATATACTGAATTATATATATACACAGAATATATATTTTTTATATCTATATATACAGAATATGTAGAATTATAATATAACCAACTCACAGTAAACTCTGCAGTCTACATTGCTTTCTTTAGGAGCAAGACCATACACAAACAGAATAGCTTGCTGGAAAACAAGTTGTTACTTGCAAATTTAGGAGTTTCCCTATCCACTGCTAAGTACTAGCCTACAAAGTCAAATTTGCTTTTATGCCTTTGCATCAGGCCCATCATTTTAGTGTTCCCTCTGGTACGATGGCGTAGTTTCAACATTGTTACCAAGCATATGATGTATACTTGCACACAGTAAAGCCTCTTTTTGCAGGGTTGGAGATGTGGGTTTAAAATCCCTCATGCTAGAAGAGGAATGTTAATCTAGAACTTCCATTTCCTGAGCAGCTGCTCTAACTCCCAGGTTATTATGCACGAGTTGGCTCTATTTCCAGTGTACCACACTCCACTCTTTCAAATTGATACAGTCGTCTACTTTCTGGAGAGATTTCCACCTGTAGATCCTGAAAGGACCAAGGCTAAAGATGCCAGCACTTGGACATGACAAACCCTTGTGCTCTGGAGAAACACAGTATTTCAAACATGTTCAAACATGTTCAAACAGAGTTTCCCAATGTGATGCTCTAGGCAACTCCCTGGCCTGTGTAGAAAAGTATATTAGATCGCTCTTCTGACAAACATAACTTGATATGACCAGAACAGAGAAGTTTGACTACCCAGATCAGGGTTTTGAATTATTTTCTGAAGCTTAGTCATTTTAACACTTGGTGTTCATTGCTCATCTCATAGGAAACTGCAGCCATAACTGTCACTCATTTGCACCATGGGCCACCTTCTACTTTCCAGGTCAGTTCTTGGGAAGTGGATCACCATACAGCCCACAATAGCAGAACTGTAGCAAAAACATCAAAAGTAGCTTACAATACTCTATTTTCAATACTGGTTAAGTCAATACTGGTTAAGGCTGTCAATTAAAACTTCATTAAAACTTCTTGGACATTTCCATTTGGCAGAAAACCACATGTGAAGCATTTTAGGAATAATGGCAAACAGATAAAGCAAACAGGGAGAGTACTCCAGTTTCTTTGCAGTTTTTTGTGCATAAATGCACAAACACACATCTAAAAAGGAAACACTGCACCTTCTGTAGCTACAGGGGACTTTCTGATTTACTGTGTCACCTTTCAGAAAATTGTATATTTGTCATTATAAAATTTTTAGCAAAATATAGTTTCCATTATACTGAAACAATTTTTTGCAAATTCCATGTGACTTCACAAAACAAACCGAGCTCACTAAACATACCTAGTATTTGCCAACTTAATGATAGCTTTGGACAGCAACATTGGCCAAAGTTCAATTTGACAGGCTGTAGCTGGCAGTAACAAATTATCCTCTTCATTGAAAGGCATAGTGTCATCCACAATGATCTTTCTCCAGCACCCCTATGATAGAGGGAGGGGGAGGAAAGAAGACAGAAAACACTGAGATTGTGGGCTGGAAACAGAATGTGTATGTGAGAGAACTTTTAACGCTTTCCCAAGAACCCAGTTCTACTGTAATTTGATTTACATTACAGATGGCTTTAAAAGTTCTTACATAATATCTGAGAAGCATGGAAACAGTACTCATAGCATTTTATTACCACTGTGATATATTTATTTCAGAGATTAATCTAATTGCAGCTATTTCCAAATATGTTTCCTCTCATATGTGTAGTCCATCATGTGCATGCATCCATTGCTGTTTCTTCAGCTGCCATGACAGATGCCTAAGAAACAGTAATGATCAAAAAAAGGCTTAACTAAGATAGCAGTTTTGTAAATGTTCTTTAAGGTCTTAGTCTGGAAAATACTTGTGATACAAGCAGTCCCCCTTGCTTCCCAAGAACTACCTGGGGATGTTGGCTGCAGTGATTAGTATCCTGGAAAGCATTAAGATTGTATCCTACAAACCGTAGGAAAAAACACAAAATGACCAAATGTAACAAATATCCATATTTGCAGGATAAGAAACAAACAGGTAAGACAAGATAGTGATGTCTCCAATACCAGATATTTCATTAGTAAATTGAGCTAGTATCCCACAGAATAATCTTGCCTACCATTCTCCAAAGAAGTCTGTGTCCTACTCATTAAGACATAATAGAGAGGCAAAGGAATTAGTGGGGCAACAGCAAGTACCTCTGTTAACTCACCCACAAAATGACGAAGAATGACCTGATCACTAAAATGTTCACCATACGTTATTGGCGAGGGCAAAATTACTGCTCCCTGCTTGTAACTGAAGTGTGGCTTCAAACTGAAATGCCCGTCGATTAATTCTATATGAGTTCTATAGGTTTCAGAAGAAAATAAATTTAGGCCATATGGCAAAGATACCCAAAAAGAATAAAGCAGGCTAATATTTTTTAGGATAAAAAATATTTGCTGACAGTCAAAACTAAATTTTTAAGATTTCCCAGGTTTGAAAGGACCTAGTAAGTGAAATGATCACATATTCATCTCCTCTTTCAGTCATTCCTGAAGTTTAATAGAGAGAGCAGTACAAGTTGAAAAGAAAAGGAAAAGACTGAGGAGATACTTGGTTTTCTATAGCTCAGGACATTTTTTAAATTCAGAGTAGTAATTCTGTGCATGTAATTCTTAAAAGACAATAGTATTTTTTGCATATGTAGTACCATTAAAAAATTTTTCTTCTCACCAATTGCTCGCCTTTTATAGTTAAATAATAGAATTCATATCGCAAATATTTTGTGACAACCTTTCTAAAGCATTTCACTATTAACTCTAAAAACAGTTATGCTGGTTTAAGAAGATAAGACACCAAGAGAAAAAAAGAAAAATATGTGGGGCAGAAGGTTTATGGATAGAAAAAGAAATCTATAGGTGAGAAAAAGTGGAAATAAAGAAACAAATTCAATAAACCTCAGGAATGCAAAGTGAAAGCAGGATGTGGGGTAGAATGGAAAGAATATTGTGCCAGTGTGAAAAATAATTATCCACGGTTGATCTTGTGGATGACAATCCCCTCAGGACTAAATACAGCATTTTACTGAAACCAGTTAATTATTCTTCTACTGTGCTTTCTCTCCCTTTTCATTTAATTTTCCATCTTCTCCTGTGAAATCTGTTTCTCCTCTATCTCTACTGATATTTGCCTTTTCTCATTTGCACATTTTCTTTAATCTTTCACCATTTGACCTTCTTTTTTTCGCCTGTTTTTCTTTCTGTGAAATACAGCTGTACAACCAGAGGAAAAGAAATTAAACCCAAAGGTCCAAAATAAAACCAAAAAGTGACAAAGAAACTAAAACACCAAGATAACTCTCAGAGATGCTTTAAAATGTAGTCTTTTATCACACGAATACACAACCTCTGCAGCATTAAATTCACACACAGAATAATGTCCTCTGCTGAGGAACCTGGGCAACATCTTTTCTGCCTTCTCAAACTCATGCAACTCTTATTCCCTATATGAATATAAGTTATTCCCTATGTGGAGGCAGTAGTAAGGGATGAGGAAAGCACAGGCATGTAAATCAGCTAAGTGCTCCCCCTTACAGGAAAGTTAAGAAATTCTTCCAGTTTTAACTGCTTTCCTATTTCTTCCTCAGTGCCGGCTAGCTGACAGGTATCAATAGCAAACTGCATGAAACTTCCTTTTAAAATATCATATTTGATCTATACTGTATTCGAACCATAAGTTTTTCTTAATACAAATACATGGTGTAGGATTATTTAAAAATAAAATTAAGACGCTCAGGGTTTTATTCCCTCTCAAGAGACACGTATCAAACTGCAACATGTGTAAGTGCAGCCATTCAAAAGCTCTCCCTGGCTTTTTTTATATTTATGTTCATTCCAAAAGATGGACAGATTTATAAACAATTTAATAGGGTGATAAAGAAGTAAAATACATCCCTCCTTACTTTTACTCACAGGAAGTTTTTATACTATAACCACTAGAGTAATGGTTTCCAGCGTAGAAATAGAATATGAGCAATTTTCCAAGGGTCATGGAAGTGTTTGAGTAATTATTTTGTATTTGTAACTGTAGAGATTTCTGAAAGAACTCTGTGCTGAGATGTTTCTAAGTGAAGTGCTGCATGCAACTGTTAGGCTCTCTCCACACCTCCAACACAAAACTTGGCCAGCTTATCCACCTGAGGCACTGACCTGCTGCTGTACCTCCCTAGGAGCATCATCTGCTGCAGATGTGATGCAAGTTCCTTTACTTTGAAGTTCTAAAGACATTGTAAGATGGGAAGTTTGTGCCCTCTCCTTTTGTAGAGCAACACTAATTATCTCAAATAGTGGTAAACTGGAGACTTGCCATGAGGACCATTAGGAAAATGAAATCTCTTCTCTCTTTGCCGAATTGTACATATATTCTTCCTCTCTTCTGGTGTATTTTCCTGTCTCCTATTGTTATGCATTTAAGAATGTTGTCCTTTAGTATTCGACCTGCACTCTTACATTCCATCTTCCAAATCTTTCCATTAACCACATCAGCCGTTTTCACAAACACAGCCCTCACAAAACCTCTTTCTTCCCAAATTTAAGAGTTTCATTTGTATATTTACTGTTGCTCTTTCTTTTGACTGCCTCCTGCTGGCTGAAAACATCCTCTCAAGAGACCTCTTTTTTTTTTTTTTTTTTTACCGTGGGTTAAAAACCCTTCAGGTTGTTCTTTCCTGATTCTCCTCCTCTTGCATTTCCTTCAAGGCTTTGGTGGTTCCTTTTTACTGTATGAGGTTTTTTTTCCATGCATATATATTAATAACGTATTTTCCCAGAAAGCAAAATGAGCAATTTTTTTTAATTACTTCATCACACTTTAAGGATATGAAGTAATGCTGAATATACCATTTCCCTCAAAAAATCTTTTAATATTTAATTGCTTTTTCTTCTAATTAATTATGCCACATTTTGGATTGAATTTATCTAAAGTCAAATTCTAGATATTGGACCTTTTTGTATTCTCCACTAGGATTATCTTCTTCTTCATTTGTAACTAACTACATGCAATGTCTTTGTAACTTTTATTAAGCTGGAAGAGACCCAAGTTAAACACATGACAGTCTAAAGTCCAAATGATGCTGAAAATTTGGAAAAGAATCCAGGTGTCACCCTTTGGTTTTTGGTCCCATGATGTACATTTCTGCAGAGCAGTCAAAGCTGTAGTCATGGAACTTTCCTTGCGGAAACTGGGAGTTTGGGTCCTTAACAGCTGAGAAGGAAAGAATATTCAGTTCTTCCACTCCTTCCTGAGTGCTCTAACAATCACATTTTATGCAAAGGAAGAGATGGCAGCCATCTGATAAAAGATATGAGCTCTCTCTAACTTTTCATGCACACTCACAGAATAATCTAGTGCTTGGTATCTGCATAGACAGATGTACCTAATACAAAGCCCTAAGTCAGCTGCTTAACCTCCAGGAAAACTCTCAGAAACTCTGAACGTTGGTTTGACTAATTCTGATAGCTCCTCACTCAGTATGTGAGAAACTTAATCACGCTTGGAAAAAACCCACACCTATCCCCATTGACAATAACAGACCACCACCTAAATTAATCCACTTAAATTCTGGTGCCGGAGACAGTTGGTGTGGTGATGCCTAAAGCAGATATGTCAAGCAGGCACTCTGAATATGTCCATAGCTTACTTGCATCTACTGATATGAAAATGCTTAATTTGAGCAGTTGAAGCCTCTAAGCCTGCTTTGTTAGAGATGGTTATGTTTGTTCAATTCACAGTGTGTCAAGGAACAGACATACCTCTTTCAGCCTTCCAATGCACCGAAGAAATATTCATTGAACACAGAAGAAACATTCATTGAATAACTGCTTGTTAGTGTTTTTATCTTAATACTGCTGTTTATGGTTTTATTATCAGCAACTTGCAATAGCCTGGTTTTAAATATTGTATATCAATACTATTAGTAACTTAAATTTAACTAGTATCTTTGGTCTGCTTAATCAGCTGTCTGCATTGTCTTAGCTGTTCACTTGTATTCATGAGCATTGATTTTCGCTTTTTTTTTTTTAAAGCTTTTTTAGACATTCTTTTTTAGGTTTTGTTTCCTTTTTTAAGTATAACTTTTCCTGTTTCCATGAATTCTATCTTTTTAGAAGTCCAATGGGATGCCTTTGAGTTTTCATTAACACTTCCAACTTCATGTTCAACTGACTCTGTAAAAAATATTTTCAAGTTTGGGCAACTGGAAATTTAATAGGGTCAATTATATGTCTTAGTGTTTTGTGACATATTCTGTTTGCAAATGACAAATGTAACCAGAATAAGCCTAACAACATAGACCACTTCTAACTTCTAGGTCAGTGATTATTTCTTTGTTTATTAGTATGAGGTTCAATATTAAATTAAGTGTTCCCTGTTGACTGTAAAATGCGTTAAGTTATTGTCTGTTATCTTTAGAAACTCCATGGGATGTTTTGGTTTTACCAGTACCTCTTCAGCAAATGGTCCTCTCACTGGAAGTCTTCAATCATCTTTAAATACAGTTGGATACAAATAGCTCTGTAAAGTCAGCTGAGTTACTTAAATAAAAAACATTTTTCATCCTAATAAAACAGAAGTGTGGGCCGCTCTACTAAACATTTGCATCAAACCTCCATATTCTATCATTCACTACAAAGGAACAGGAATATTTTGCACATTATCTCAAAACAATTAATGCATGCACAAAAGAAAAAAAAAAATCAGCAGGTTAAATTAAGACTGAAACAAAAATGGGGTAAAAGTTACTGCGTGAGAATTTAAATCATACAGTTTATAGTGCAGTGCAAACCTCACAATCAGTCTTCATATTTTTCTCTCTAGCAAAAATGAAATGAAACATACCTTCTTATTTAGTAAAAGTCAACCAATACTGAGAATTCAAGTGGTAAAAAGGAATTTCCATTCAGGTAGCACACACATATGATGCCCAGTATCATCATAACATTTTGAGACAGAGAGTTAAAAAAAACCCCAAAATGTCAACAAGAAGTACTTTCATAAAACAAAAAGGTGTAGGAAATAAACAAAAGAAAGAAAATTTCTGTAAATGTGCCAAATTAAAAACAGTTTACATTGGGCTATAAGAAGATGTGACTTAGAAATCAAACCCTGTAAAAATAGGATGTCAAATGTCACATGCAGCTCAAAGAAACTACAAATGGTGAAAATTAATCACTTCTTAAAACAACATTATTTTAACCATTCACTATATGATACAGAATGAACCAATTATTTTCTGTCAAATTTATTGAAATTCCTTTGGGCTAAGGAATGACACTGAAAACTGCTGTTTGACACAAAAAAAAAAAGTCACAAGTATCAGAAAACAAAAGTTATTTCAATAGATAGTTTGAACATATGCAACATTAGCGACTGCCATTGTTGGATCCTCTTTCTACAATGTAATAACCAAATGAACTCAAATGTAGTATCTTGTTGCAGTACCCAGAGAAAAAAAAGTCTCCTAACAATTAGCAAAATTCTAAATAATCTACAAAAAATGAATATTGCCTTTTCAAGTAATAACTCTGCTTTATCAAATTCTAAGTTGTATAAAAATCACATGAACTGTAAAAGGCATTTTTATTAACTTGCATCAACAATTTGTCAACACTTCTACTCCTATAAATCCATATCTTTTCAATAGCCATTAAGATTTGCCATGCTAGCTGCATAATATTTATATATTGTTGGAGGGAAGTACTCACCATCCAATAAAGTTTCACTACATATTTTCCATAACTATTGTACAGCGGCATGTGACCCCTGGTAGCTTTACATAAGGCATAAATGTGTTCCCATGGTTTCCAAAAAAGTGTGGATGTGCCATTAATTAAGGCCTTTTCATTGTATATCCTCCAGACTGCATAAATTTCACTTACAATCCATCTCATCAACTGAAAACACAGAAAAATAGGAAAAAAAATTTTTCAACTTACATCTTTTAGAAGAATAAAATTAAGTTATATTATAATGATCGAAGAATAAAAAAGCTCCTGTTTTAAATGAAGAAGTGACATAAAAGTATAGCTATGGTTTCATGCAAAAATTAATTTCACTGGTACAACTTTTCTTAAAATCATCATAATATCTACCGACAATAACACAAAACATCATGAAACTAAGTAAAAGCATAATATAAATTAGGCTGTTCACCATTTACCAAAGAAAAATGAGGACACATGATTTCAAAATAAATTATGGTACTGAACTTGTGAACTGTCACTTCTGTGAACTGTTTAATTACTTATTACTAGATATAGCTGCTAAAAATCAATATTAGCTTTAATACCTGTTATTTGTACTCAGTAAAAAACAATCTTAAATCATTATAAGTCTTTAATAATTTTTAAAATTTAAAATAGAAGCTTCAACTAATCATGCTTTAGTGCATGTGTTTTCCTAACATGTGGATTTCTGTTGTATGCTATAGTTTCACAAGTATTACCAGACTGTTACAGTGATTTATATAAACAAGAATGAGAATAAACTTTTACTACAAGAAACTTGCCCTAAAATTAATCAGTGGTTCCCTGGACAGCAAAATTTACATCATCTGTTTTCTGGTGGCTTCTTCCAATACAGTTTCTTTAGTGCTGAATTTTCAATTTGCATTGAAGCATTGAATGAAATAGAAATTATGCAGAAATTATGAAGTAATATTATATTCAGTAAGGCATTCAGATGCCTTTGTTCTAGCGGCTCTATAGTTTCCCCTGATCTGTAGAAATTCAGTAAACATTCAACTCAAGAGAGAAGGAAAAGACTGGCTGGGCGACAGAGATTTGCACATACATGCAGGCACACCAAGAACATGACTTCAGGAAAGCTTGAATGAAAAATATAAATCCTTTGACTGGGATAGAGTTAATTTNTCCATCCATCCCACTGTGAGGGGAGTGAGCGAGTGGCTGTGTGGTGCTTACTTGCCAGCTGGGGTTAAACCATGACACTAATATAGCTTTTATTTGCCCTTATCTTTAGAGAATAATATCCAGTAGTAATCTTCGTAGTTCATAGACTGTATATTTTTTTATAAAAAAAACCTGTTTGGAAAATCTGTTACCATCATTGATTTAATTTTTCAAATTCTAAAAAAGGTAAACACAAATTATACAAATCTAGATGGTTTCTTGCCATTTTATTCCAATCATTCCTTTTTCACTTAAAAAATTTGTTACAACTTATTTCTTCATGATAGAAATTCAGAGTGAAATCCAAAAAGTTAAAAAGAGTTTAAAAGAATGAAAGAAAATATTTTTTAAAAGGGACATTAATGTATTTCTACTTACCTCACTGCAAAATATATGCTCATTTGCTGAAAAAAGTTCCAATGAGGTTTCATTTTTGACAACCACAGGAATCTAGGAGAAAGTAAATTAGTTAAGTCCATAGCTAAATTATCTGGAAAAAATTAAATTAACACTAATGTTTAACAGTAGTGACATACAAATGTTAAACATTTGGCAAACATTCATTACACATTTGCAAACTAAAGGCCGTCAGTTTGCAAATCTTGTAGCTGCTTTGGTATTTCTTAATAAAAATGTCTTAAAACATAGTTGTTCAGAATTTTAAAAAATCATTAATTTTACCAGGAGATTTAAAGAGTACCAAATTAAATAATTACATAATTAAATTGACATTTCCTCAATTTATTCATAATATTTGCAGTTCTGCATTTAAATCATACTGTCTCATACTCATACCCTTGGCCCCCCACCAAGATTCAAAGGGATTTGTTTCCTCATGGTCAGTTAGAATCATAGAATCATAGAATCATTAAGGTTGGAAAAGACCTCTAAGATCATCAAGTCCAACCGTCAACCCAACACCACCATGACCACTAAACCATGTCCCTAAGCGCCTCATCTACACGTCTTTTAAATACTTCCAGGGATGGTGACTCCACCACTTCCCTGGGCAGCCTGTTCCAAGGCCTGACCACTCTTTCAGTAAAGAAATTTCTCCTAATGTCCAATCTAAACCTCCCTTGGCACAACTTGAGGCCGTTTCCTCTCGTCCTATCACTTGTTACTTGGCAGAAGAGACCAACCCCCACCTCGATACAACCTCCTTTCAGGTAGTTGTAGAGCGTGATGAGGTCTCCCCTCAGCNTTCTTAGATGGTGGTATTGTCAGTATGCATGCTGACTTTATCAAACCTTTGACTGTATTACATATTTTTGATGACTATTACTTGTTTATACAGTCCATTTTCTTCTTGAAAGCTGTTTAGAAATAACATACTAGGATTGTAGTTTATTGAACTAAATATATCTGTGCCTCTCATCACTTATTGGTGATCATTGCTTGATTCTTTGCTTGGACTAAATAGGCTTGTTTGCGCTTTCTTTTATAGTTACTATTAGATTAGGTAGCAACATGTATCATCTTAATAGCCTTTAATCACTTGACATTTACATTAATTTTTAACAACTTATAAGATTTCTAGTAATCATAGTTTCTTGATTCAAAATACATTGGACCAAAACAAGCACCAAAGTTTTAGTCAAGACTTAAAGAAAACAAATGTTTTCTTCATAGATAGATTTTAAATATTTTTAATAGAAACACGTTTCCGTGGCTTTCTGGGCTTCCAGCTCCCTTGCCCTCATCTTTCAGATACCTCTACTCAGTTTATGCATTTTGGCAGCGTTTCTCATCCAGTGTTTTAGTCTTGTCAATTACTCCCCTGACCTCCCCCTCTCCTTCCTGCATTAAAAATTAAACTTGGACCTGTTTAGTGTCTAGTTAGTAAAAATGGAACTGACAAGATGACAAAAGGCAAATTGACAAGCCTGAAAAAGTTGGAAGGGTGGTCAAAGTGTTTTAAAATTTCAGCACTTCATCTGAAGCAAAAACGCTTTAAAAATTAAGATTAGCAACAGCACTGGAGAACACTAACCTTTGAAATGGTAAGCTGTTTATTTTCTTTGAAATTAATTTTAAATATAAACTGAATGAGAGATTTGCATAATTTTAAATTGTTATTACCTTCCAGACAAGTACTGACAAAGACGTGAACACGTTCTGTATGCAGACTAGAGAAATATAACAGTTGAAGTGAGAAAAAGTACTACATTTCTGGTAAAGCTAATTTATGGTTTCAGGATAAATATTCACTTCAGATACCTGCTCAAGGGAAGCCTTAGTTGGAACAGACAGAACTTGTTTTGCCATGACACTGATTTTTAAGTGAGAAAACAAGAACACAAAGGAAAACGGGAAGGCATCTCTCTGTCCAGGTGTCTTCTAAATGAATGTGGAGCCAAAAAGCAGAGCAGACTTGGGAGAATACACTACCATGATGTTTTGCACCAGGAGGTGCTGGTCCACGGTGATCCTGGTAAGAAAGGCACTCAGACTCCGTATAGTATCATTTCAAATGCTATTATTAGAGCTAACTATAAAAAAAGGGATTAGTATAATCTTATGTCCTTTTAGAAACTGGGAACCCCAAGTCGTGCAGCATCAAACAGGCTTCTGATCCATGTGCAGCATTCTGTGCAGACCCCACCCGTTGAAAGGGTTGCCCCATTTTGCTATTATTGAGCTATGATAGGATTTGAATTATTACAAGATCTTCTTACAAGAAAACAACTCTTTTCATACTTTCTACTGTAAAACAGAAAGAATGTTCAGAACTTCCTGCTGCACTTGGATAAAGGCACAGAGACGCAGGTGGTGTAATTACCAGTAACAAGAGGGAGCTGCCTGCAGGCTGCTCCCTTACAAGACACTGGCTGAGTTTATCCAGTGGCCAGGGATCACGCCCGGCACCACACAGGCCTGAAGGAGAAGCTGTGTGTGCAGCACCGGTTACCTGCTATATGGATCACTGACTCCTCGGTGTACAACGGTCTCCCGGGCAGGATGATTACGCATGGTCAAGAGGGTTTTATCTGTTGAACTAATTTCCTCTACTAATTTTCCTCTACTTGTGACATAGCTAGGTGAGTAGCATTTTTTCATTAAGACCTTGCTTGTTTCTTACCTTATTTGTTAAAAACTCATGTGGACGTTTCCATGAATGCACTTTTAAGGATGCTGGCAATTTTATTTTCCCTTCAGGATCCTCAAAGACATTCTACATAAAACATGCATGAACAAAAACGGAACATTTTTTATTAATTACAGTATTGTGTCTTCCACAAGATTTAAAATAATATATTGTTCACACGATACTTCACTTAAGGGGAAAAACAGCATAAAAAGGAGCTAACAGTATTTATAACTGAACTAAAAGAGTACAAAATCCAAACTGGAGATTCAGCACAAAAACTGCTTGTATTGTTCTGAGAAGTCTATGTGGCCTGCACTGTCTAAACAGGTCTATATAAAATGTTTCCTTTCAGAGAAACCTCCAAAAAAACTTTCAATTCAGTCACTCTTCTACCAAGTTGCTTCTAAGTACTTTTACTAACTCACTTATTTCTAAAGCTTTTTAAATTGAAGACTGAAAGGAAATATCTAAAGCAATATTTAGACACAAACAAAGCAGGTTCCACGCATTTAAAACTGCTATAGAAACCACTGAAGAGAGAGTCTCATAATTTTCAAACTTTCACTTCCAAAGTGATACTTTTTCTCTGTGTGAACAGAAGGCATCAGGATATATCCTATCTGTTTACTTAATAGTACAATGTAGGATGAGGAGATACCTCTGATGCTGCTCGTGCCGACTGAGAAACTAATTGGTTACATGGTTAGTACCTTTTATTCGTGCTTGGAATTTTAAATAGCTTTTAGGCATATTATACATTTTGGTGTGTTTCACAGGCCACGATATACTCTATTTATCTTCTACAGACCAACAAAGAGAAAGGGTTTCTGGGAAGGAAAAACTATGATGCTTTGAGTACTTACTGATTAAAGGAAGGCAAAAGAAAATATATTACGAAAGCATTAAACCCAAACCCAAACCAAAGAATCCAAAATAGTATTTTTGCTGCATTTTTTTTCTTATTTGTTTCATTGTGTAAGTCCCTTCAACATACCAATCTGCAACAAACTATTTAAAGTACCCGAAGGAAGCAAGATAAGTTGGGGGAAGGGAAAGAACCTTTTAGGAATAATTATTTTTCTGAAAGCTTAAAGGAAGCCTTGTAGACTGGACCATACAGAACTGTATTAACAGAGTTTATACTCTGCTTTCAGAGACCACACGGTATAACAGGAAATTTTAGCACTTAAACACTAGATAAACCAGGAAAAGGAGGCAGGTGAGAATGACATAACACTACGCAAAGAAACACTAAAAAAAACAGAGATACACACCTTTCTTTAGCTTACAAGTGCAAAAATACTTTGAAGGAGGATATTGTAGGTTCAGCTAAACTTGGCTGACAAAATCAGGTTTAACTTATCTTTTATTTAAGGTGGCTGTAAGAGACAACTGCCAGGTCTCAGGAGTTCATGCTCTACGGACAGGAGCCTCAACCTCAAGTTCTACAGGAAGGACAGGCAAGAAACAGGCACAAGAGAAACAGCCAAGGTCAAATGCACAATCTCAGCAGCAGACTGCGCTGCTCTAAGAGAGGCTGTTGTGTAGGGGTGCTTGATAGAAGAGCTTTAATATTACAAGGAAAGAGATCACTTCCGATTTATTCCTTTACCCACACAAGAAAATAGGATTGTTTACATTCTTGTTCTAAGTGTACTTAAAGGTACTGGATGCCATCACTAATTCTGTTTCTCACTGAAATACCCTATACGATGTTGAATTCCAGCTAGCTGCTTGGATCAAAAGAGGCCACATTAGAAAATTCTTTAGATCTGTATATTCGTCTGCTGTGACCGACATATTTAATAGCTCCTTTAAACGTGTAAAAAGAGCAATGTTTCATTGAGCTTGTGGCTGAAGAACTGAATGGTTCAGTAAACACCTCAGAATTCCTCTTATACTAAAAAAGATTTTCAGTTACAATTATTTTTAAATTTTATCTATTATAACGTCTGGCAGACCCAACAGATTCATGCTAGATAAATGTTTAGAGTACAGCCCAAAGACACGAAATGCAGTAATGGAATAGAAGAAAGACACAAAGGAAAATTATTTACCTGTCAAGTTAATGGCAGCATTCAGTATAGAACCTATAACTTTTCTCAAAAGAGTACTTTGGCCCCATAGGGCTACAATATATTTAAGCTTGGGATAAGGAAAAAAAAAAAATTCTACAAAGACATAGGCTAACATATACATAGCTATACAGAACAAACATATGAACAATGCAGTATTTGCATATAAAATACATGATTAAGCATGGTATTAAATGGATTTTAAATATCACTTAAAAATGCTAAGTTTAAGAAACTCTTTTAAAAATAGTTTTACTACTCTGGGTAAAACGCACATACATTCTGTAATGATAACCATCTTGAAGGAGTAAAAATCCAGATGAGATTTAAAAGTCATTCCAAAGTTGGAAAGACTGAGGAATTTTTCTGCATCTGGTAGGTGCTTACTTTCTGTAAAGTAACTATATCCCCTCAAACCATTCTCTGCACACTCGAACTGCAGACAGTATTTCATATGTCCAGAAAGAAAAGACTTCAACATCTGTTTTTCCCATAATAAAGATGGGTGCATTTAACCTTTTGAGTCCACACAAACTGTAGTGCCTAGAGAAGCGATTTCTATGACATACTACAACAGTTCAGCTGTTCCTACATCCCCAATTTTAATTATGTTATGGTATAGGTTTGGGGGGTTCATTTTTTTTTAACCATTAATGTGCACACATTAATGCACGCACATATGTTAACAGTTCATTTAAGAAGCAACAAATAAACAATGCACGATACTTTTAGTTTATTATTTTAGTTTAGTAGGGAACTATTTAAACTCATTGAAAACATATGATTGAAAATTAATATATTTATTAGTAACAAACTATTTTGAAGTTGTGACAAATACTCTGTTAAATACAGGTACAAAAAATGAACTGGAAATAATATATATATGTCACACAACTTACTGAAATGGGACTTTTTCCAGTTTTTTCTTTCTCTTTTCCAGTTTTTCCAGTATCCCATTTTTCTGCATTGATATCTGCTTCATTCCATTCTGGCCAAATGGGAAATCTCCACTTCTCGTTGGAAGCACCTACATGGGAAGACATAGTTGCCCTGGGAAACAGAGGCATGAATAATAATGGACAGTGTATTAGGCAAGGGTAGTAGGAAGATATTTATCTCATAAAATATTCTTTTTTTAATGTACTGTAATACAAATTTTAGTGTTAGTAACTACAATAACTTGTTGTCACTAAGATAAGCAAACCTATAGAAGTTCTAGATGGCATTATTGGGTATAAACCAACAAAATATTTAAGTACATTTATATGAGGAATACTGCTGAAGTAAACGGGAGAGATGAAGCACAAAAGCAGAATCCAAGGGCACAGTTTCCTCTTTCTTCCTTTTCCCCTGCTTCAAGCCACATGGTTCTTCTTCCTCTCCTGTGCCAGTCCTAGCATTCACGACTCAATTCAACTCACTCATCCAATCGAAGGCTTTCCTTTTATTTTTTCTTAATTTTTTTTTTCTGAATTATTTATTTTAACCAACCAAAAGTAGCTTGCCATGGATAAAAGACATATTGGGAATAGGACTCCCACTTCTAGGCACCTGTGAGCTGCTAGACCAGCCAGTTCTGTCTCCAATTAGTTTCATTCTCAGAGCCTCTCGTGCTACCAGTACTCTCACTACCCTCTTCTTGGGATTGACAACTCCAGCAAAAAGTTTGCTGAGACTGCAGGGATTTTCACAAGACTAATACACAACATGTTCATAGCTACTAACTAGTACTAGTAGTACCTGTGCACATCATTGTTCCAGTGTGTACAAAGGGCTGAAAAACTGAATTAGTTAGAATGAGAATACAGCAGCTCCTTCCCCCTTAACAACCAAACCTGGAAGCAGACAAAGTATGTGCAGGTAACATATTAATTATATTCTCCCAGACCCACTGGCAATAAACTGTAGATGCTGTCCACTCTAAGGAACAAAGGGAAGAAGCTACAGGTTCCCAAGAAGCAACCTGGCACCAAAAACTGAGCAAAACTGTTTAAATAAATCTTATTGCAGAAAAAACATATGGACTTCAACTAGCTGGAAAAAAGGACTAAGGTCAGAATTTCCTCTCTGATACTCAGCAGTGTTCTACGGCAGAAATGCAATAGTAGACAGATACTTTTTTACTACTGGAGCCTTAACAATATACTTACATGGTACTTCTATTTCATTATGTACATCAGCTACAAAAAGTTAAAGATATAGTAATTTTCTCTTTCCTTTCCTTATACCACACTTTTTTTTTTTTTTTTTTAATTTAATGAGAAATAGCAGAATTCCTACAAGTATGTCCAGGAGATCAGGAAGATAACAATGTTTTGGGCTACAGCTGGAGGGCTATTTTTACAAACTGGTGCCAAGAAATATTTATTTTAAAAATAAAAGATTGATTTCTTTAGAAACTGACATCTTCAGGAGATCTGAAAGGGAAAGCTTTCATTTTTGTTATATTTGAGAACAGTTTTTTTTTAACTCCTGGCCATATCTTGCATATCATATCATGTGGCTATTTATACTAATATACAAATAATCAGTGATATCATATAAAACCATACTCACATTTTAAATTTCAGAATTATAGCTTGAGATTTTGGTGACTCCACAGAAAAAAAATGATTATGATTTACAGCATCACTCAGATTGTGCAAAGCATTTGACATTTCAGATATAACAGTCAGTGTCATAATTCACACATGCTCTTTTTTAGTTGTTGTACACAATATTCATTCATTGTTCCTGTATAGGTGCAACATTAATTATAACTACATTCTAAACACAGACTATATGAATTAGTAGTCTGGCTAGGGGAAAAGGGTGTGTATCAAGTGACACCTGAAAATACTACATAAGCCCTATCTCCCCAGAGATGGAAGCAGGGAACAGAGACATTGCTCAAGTGTAGAGCAATGAAATTATAAAAGCAAAAGCTCAGCTGGAGTCGAAATAATCACAGGACATTACGGGCAAGGAAAAAAGCTTCTGTAAGTACACTGGCAGCCACAGGAAGACTAAGTAAGAAAAGTGCATGTTCGCTCCTTAATGGGGCAGGGAACTTAGTGACAAAGGACATAGAAAAGGCCAAGATACTAATTGCCTTTTTGTTTCTTGGATTTTGTTGGCAAATTTGGCCCTCAGGCCTCCCAGACCATGAGTCTACTAACAGAGTCTGTGGGAGTGACGCATTATCTATAGTAGAAGAAAGCATCTAGGACAGCCAACTGGACACACACAGGTCCATTAGACTAGTTGGGATGTGAGCAAAAGTACTGAGGGAGCTGACTGGAGTCACTCCATGGCTCCTGTCAATCACATTCAAAAGACCATGGCAATTGGGCAAAGTTTCTGATGACTGGAAAAAGGCAAACATTATACCCATCTTCAAAAATGGTAAAAAGGAGGATCTGGGGAACTACAGTGCTTGGAGATACTTTAAACTCAAATGGACAAGGACCTAAGCAACCTGATCTAAGCTGGCCCTGCTTTGAGCAGGAGGTTGGACTAGATGGCTTCCAGAGGCCACCTTTCAATCAACATTTTTCTCTGATTCCATAATACTTTGTTGTTAGCAATAATAAGGACAAAAACATGGGTAAAAATATTTATCACTATCTAGATAATAACTACATTCATCCACACTACCAGTAACTCTTACTGGAAGACAGCTGTGAAAATTCAATACCACCTGTGCCTTCTGCTGTGCAAATAAAAATACAGTTTCTACCACTCTAACTGGAAGGAAGATGTATTCTCTGGAGTAATACCTTGCTTTGCTTTTCTTTGTCATCTTAGTCATCAGCAAATGGCCTCCAGCCTCTCTCTATTATATTTGATCTTTCATTATTGGTATCATTTTTTCTCCAGCATTTTCTTGAAGACTCAAATGATGCTTCATTCTATATTCAATAATACTTAACAGGCAATTGAAAACCCTGAAGTGTTTATCAGTTTCTTTGGATTACTACAACTCCTGGCAGCTTCTTACATATACTTATAGGCAAAAAACGACAAGTTAAAATTCTTACTTTTTCTACTTTTTTCTTATTTCAGATGAAATATCAATGACATATGCAGTGATTTTAAATATTCAAGGAGTACTTCTAATTTTTAATTTTTTGTATCTTTTTTTCTCTGTCTACGTCTGCATTTTCTCTTTCAAATATTTATAGAGAAGCATGGAAGTTTCACTCAATAAAATAATAATAATAATAACAACAACATGTTCTGAAGCCATTCCCAAAAACAATTAAATAATAATTGCAGTAATTACTATAAGAATTCTGACTGCTTTGCGATAATAATGTAATAATAAAAAGCATATTTTTAAAAAACAACGAGATATGGAAAGACTTGCCTGGGTTACCATCACACTAAGACAGAAAATTACTTTACAATACACTTTGACATAATAGAAATACCTTCAACACTAACAATGCAACACTAACAATACGGAAGACATGGAAACAGTGCTATCTACGACTGAGATGTCTAAAGTAAGTTGGGGAAGCTCAGTGCTCCTGCTTCTCAAAAAGGATGATTCAATAAGATTTTGGAAAAATTCATAAAGAACTGCAATTTAATTTGACTCCAAATAGAAATGAATAAGTGAAAAAAGACAGCTAAATTTATTAAAATACTGTATTTGAATAAGACTATTAAGAAGTTCCTTTATTGCAAGAATTGAATAATATAATTCACTGAGAATTCTTTGAAACAAACTAACAGACACAAGGACTATGCAAAGCATTGCTGGTATTTTATGCTCAAGCTGGATGGCTTCATTGTGCAACGGTATTTTAAACACCAACTTTCTGGCAGACTTCTTTTTAATCCTGTGCTAAACCCTAAAGGAGAAAAAGGAAGAATAAATTGCCAAATGAGGGAAACACTATGAAGTTGGCACGAATTCACTTCTGACCCTCTAAGCAGCTTCTCCAAGAATACTGGTATACTTCATATAGTGCTAACAGGGGAAATAGGATAGACAAAGCAGGATAGACAAAGACAACAGGAAAAAATATTGCAGACAGATTATGACCTAACTTTTTCAGAGACTTCAGGTTTAATAGAGAGACAGGAGACAGGCCCACAAGGTACTGAAAGTGTGCTCTCTCAAGTTAAACATAGTAATTTAGTCTGTAGACGTTTTAGCTGCTCACCCACTCTGTAAGCAAGATGGAGTCTGGAGAGCAAGTATTTTCTTCTTAAGGTAGATAAATCTACTTGTAAACTACCTATGACCATTCCTCACAGAGGGAACCCAGCAACACTGAAGGGAGTCTTCACAAGAATTACAGAAGTATTGGTATTTAGTTTCAGAACAGCATGGCTACTCCACCTTCCTCTCCCAGTACTCATGTCATTTTGGACCACCAGACAATAATAATTTTGTGACACATGAAAATAACTGATACACTATGCAGGTTTTTTAGAATTCAGGAAGACACCATTCTTTCTATTTCATTCTTTCCTCCAGAAAAAGATTTAATACCCTCTTTCCTAATCCTCCCTTGCAAAAGTTAGATGCACCTTTAATTTTGCTTAGCATTTTGATACAGTCACTTTCCTTAACAATAAAACAAACAAAACTCAAAAAAGGAAGGAAAAAAGAATTAGTTTTTCACTTTTGCTTAGATGAGGAGATCTAAGGATGGAAATGAGATGTCTTCTCACAGTAATTTTGACTGGGAGTATTTGAAACAGATAAAATTGTTTAATAGTTCAGTACTAATGCCAGTATTACTTCCACGATGACTCTGGGGCTTTATGCAGAAATCTGGTTGGACCTTGACAGATAAAAGTGCTTCAGCTTCTTCTGTCTCCGTGGCTGTACTTTGGAATTTAGGAAAAGAAAATCCCTAGGGATTCCATCCATATTGATGACTTCTTCAGGGTTTCTTGTTAGCTACTTGCATATGGATATATAATTTTTTTTATTCCTTCTACAATCCTTGTCATTCCTTATGACACAGGTTGCAAAGACGATATTTTTTGCAGCTAAATCCTTTTCAGTTTCTATTTTCATTAAGGTTTTATTTGTTTATTTCTATTAAACCTACTTAAGTTTCAAAGTTTAAGACCTGCTTTATATTATCATTCTAAGAAATCAATACAGAGGTTTTCATGGACTTAGGACATAGTACTGGGATCTCTGCCTCAGGACTGAGATGCAAAATTGAAAGCTAAGTTTTGATTAACAATTAATTGCTACTCAGCAGCTGAGCTAGTTACTGTCTATGCATCTGTTCTTAGCTAACTTCAACTATGGAGTAAAATATCTGCTTGCTTAAAACACATTTTGGAGAATCAAAAGACTGAGCAACTGTTTAAACAAACCAGCCATTTTATCTGCAGTATGATACATTTAGGTGGTACAGTATGATTAGGTATTTATATGCTAGCCTTTATGTTGATGCAATGATTGTGATTTTGGTCTTCATTTGATTCACTTTATTAAGAATTTGTTCATCTCCACAGCAGGGCATTTGTTGCTAAGTAACTGCCAACAAGCCATCACTTCATCCCATCTCAGTGCTCCCTGTAGGTGTTTTAAATGGTCACCAACATTACCCATAGCACGTTTTAAAGATTAAAAAAAACCTATGAATTTGATCATAACAATACCCCAACAGAAGACAAAATCTATTTGATGCTCATAATTTTCTCCCTGTTCCCTGGAGAGTTGCCAATCTTTTATCTTTCATTAAATACTATATTCTTTCCATGAAATGTCTGCAAGCATTATACAGTACAGCTTAGTTTCATTCAAACCCCAGAAAAGACACTATTAACATATAGCTGATATCACATTGACTACAGTTTTTGGGATGGCCAATAATTAACGGAAATTATTCAGGAACAGGACATGATATTTAGGTAACTAATACCTGGAAGGTCAGCTCAGAGCTGAAACTTTTATCCTTCTTTCCTCCTTCCACTCCTCTGGATGCTGTGAACTCCTCTATATGTACAGAAGTAAGAGCAATCTGAAGTGAGGAATCTCACATCTCATATTCCCCATTGGATACCAATGTTGGGAGATGAGACGAGATGAGATGAGATGAGAATTTTGGGCTTTTTTCACTTACCAGGAAGCAATAAAGAAAAATGTGTCTGTTCCTTTGGATTGTTTGAGCAGTCAGAAGAAACAATTTCTGGCCCCGGTAAAGGCTTTTATATTAGGAAAAAGAGGGCAGAGAACAAACAGATGCCTCAACTTCTCCTCCAAACGTGTCCTGGGGGGAAGCTACTTAACTTTTTCTCTAATCTCTTCAGAACTCAAAGACAAAAGGCCCCTCTGAAGACTTTATTTATGGCAGAAAGTTCTTTTAAACTCTCATCATTGAAATAGTTTTTCAAAAGTAGCATCCGAATATCTTAGAAACCCATGGCAGAAACCATGGCAACACTCAAGTTCTTAAGCACCTGGAAAGGATATGAGAACATTTGATCAGGTATCAGTAACTCTGTTGCAAAATGATTTGCTCTTTTTCTTCATACCTAGTGTCATTCTTCAGACGAGGAATGAACAGAATGAGTCACGATCGACGATCTAATAAGCAGCTAAGGCAATACAGTCTTCTCTTTATTATTAATACAGTTAGCAAAAATTCCAAAATAAAACCAAAATATGTATGTGTTGTTTACAGTAACTTACCATTATTCTTATGTCAGACACTGGAGCCAAAAGTTAAAGGACTCTTTGCAGAGGAAAAATACACTAGTCCAAATGCTCAGAGCTCTCATAATTGGTGAGAGACTCAAGCCATGGATGCAGTTCAGGTACAATGACCAGAACAAACAATTCTAAAGCATCTAAGTTGCAATGACAGGTGCTTGCAAAGCCTATGACAACAGGTTTTGTTGTCATTTCGCTTTTGTGTAGCTAGGGTAGGATTTCTTCTTTTAAAATATTATTTCTAAATGATTAAATATTTTAAAATATTATTTTTAAAGGAGTTTGTAATTTGCATCACTACTTTCAAGTGTAATATTCTCATTTCTAAACATAGCTGACATCCTTCTGGGTGTCAGACAAATTACTAACAGACTTCAGTACCTTGCCAAGAATGAGCCTATTCCAAATGCTTGCACACATTTGCTAAGAGAGAATGGTCACCTAGCCTCGTGTTTAGCCTTGCCAGCTAGAAGTCCACGTTTTCTTATTTTTATTTGCCTGCCTATTAATGGGAGGTGAAATGTTCATTCTTGGTTTTCTTTCCAGGTTATAGAAAGGGGAAAAAGAAAGCTACATGCCAAATCCCTTGCCCAAATTGTACACAGTGGTGTTTCCTGGACATTATTTCAAAGAAAAATTGATGGAAAGTAGTGGCCTAGAAGCATTGCGGTTTTTAAAACTTCTTTTTTTTAGTTTGTTCTCCTTATTTTCAGCCTGATTCCATTTGTTGCCCTATAAATATGGTGAGAATAATGATCTATAGCTACTGGAACAGCCTGTCTCAAGCAGCATATACCTCTGTCAAACTCAGGACAAAAAAAGAAAAGGAATGTGCCACTTGGGGGATTCGAGTTCCATTCCACCCAACTCTGTGTGAGAAACCACAGCCACAGAGCATCCACTTGTTCTGGTTGTCCTCCAAGGCAGGAAGCTGAGGGTCTCCTTCCAAATACTTCTTTACTGTACCTGATTCAAAGAGGGAATCTGAAGTCATGATTCCCCATATAATTGTACAGCAACTTAGCAATTATGGCAATAGTAACTTTTCCTAGTTTGTTTCTCCCAGTGTTTCCTGCTAAAAAGATTGAGCTGGTCTTAGATTCAGCTATAAGAACATTGGGAAGATTGTAGCACCTCTTTCCACACTGGAATTTGGTACTCAAGTATTTTTTAAGAACACAGCTTGTGCTTTGCTCCTTTCTTTGGCATTTCTTCCTTGCTGGCTTCTGCAAAATCCTTTTGTGCCTTCTGTGTGACACCTGGGTAATTAGGAACTAAAAATCTCTGCATGGCAGAGCACCTCAGTACTTCTGTGGATTTAGGTCAACTCATTTACAAAGCACTTAGCATGCATTGATAAGAAAACCAGGAAATCCCATTTCTTCAGTGGTGGTTACACAGAGCTCTCAGAAGAAGCTAAAGTAGATGAATAATCCATGGCAGAGTCTCTATCATGATATTTTAAGAATGCTTTCCAGTTTCAAAGCACAATTATTATTCTTCTTTTGACAGCACTTTTTCTGCTACATAGTTCTGCTGAAAGCTGCTTTTCTCTATTACACTGTTCGTTGTAACACCGTACACTGAAGTCTAGGCAGTAATTGCACAGTCTGGTTGCACAGTCTCCAACCAATGGCTCATGGACAGTGTTTGCCTGCAAGATCCTCTGACATTGCTTTGAATTACAAGGAAAGAAAACCTGAAAGTAAGACTAGTAGGGAGCACAGCATTTAGTGTGATATTGCCACTGGTATATTATTTAATGTTTTCATGCCCATGAGTCCATGAATTTTGAAATCTACAGATCAGGGTAGGCTGAGCTCTCGGGCGTTCATTGTATTAATTAGAATTAACTAGGAAAACTAATTTGAATACATAATTTCCTAATTAAAATGTAATCCAGTTAATAAAAAATTCAACTTACTGGTTGGCTTATATGCTATTTTAATAAGTTTATGATATTTACTTGGGGAAGAACCCATTGTTTCACCACAAAGCATGAAACTAAAAAAAAAAGTTAAAGGCAGAAGAAAAGGGAAAGAAAAAGTACTAACAAATTGACTATATAGACTAAAATTGTACTGCATTTACACACTGAAACATTTCAACGAATGAAGCACAGGTGCTGAAAGCAAGATCTTCATCCTTCTGGCCAGAAAATGCCAACACTAAGCATTCTAGGTGTACTTAACTTTATTTCTGAGACTAACAAAAATACTGGCCTTGGAAATATGGGTTATGTACAAAACAAATAGACAATAAAAGAAATAAATGAAAAGCAGCTATTTATGCTCAGGCAGGACAATGCAAACTCTCCAGGAACTTCTCTAGTTTTTGTTAGATTACAATTTAGGTATTAGTACAATACAGTAAAAGAGTTTGTAGATGCACATTGATGCAATAACTAACTTCTGAAGAACAATTATGAACAAAAGAATTTCACCCAAATTGAACCTAAGATCATGACACGTTTATACACTAGCATTACTATGTTTGGGGAAAGTATGTACGTGCATGATGGTACCGTTTGCTCAGTGTTTCAGATGGTTAAATTTTAAGCTACATAGACATTTCTCCATTCAATTCCACAGCTGGATGTCCTGAAATCCTGGGCCATTACAGACTTATGTTGCTTCTGAATTATTTGAGGAAATCCCTTGTCATATTGGTAATATAAACAGCCAATAAACCCTTCCAAAAGGCTCTGGACAGCCATTCAAAACACAAGAATTCTGTTCATCTTAGGAGTCATTGCAATTAACAGCCTGCTAAATGAGACCATGATCTCAAAACGCCTGTTCTTCAGGATTATCAGGACAGTACCTGCAAATTGGAAATGAGCAACTGCTGCAGCTCGAGATACGCCACAGCTCACCCCCAGACTCTTGTGAAGTCTTAATGGCTTTGGTGATGCGTATGGTTAGGAGGGATCTGAACAGAGATATTGGAGACAGAAGAGCCTCCCGAGTAATCCAAAGGACTGAAATTAGCTTTGTAGTAAGTGTATAATATCTTGTAATACCTGACCAGTTAAAATTGTAAAGAAGGTTATGAATGCAGTGAAGGTTTAAAATTCTTCATATAGATCTTCTTTCCCTTGCGAAGTTCAGTAACTAGCTATAATGGTTTTGGCTGGGATTGAATTAAATTTCTTCATAGTAGCTAATACAGGGCTATGTTTTGGATTTGTGCTGGAAACAGTGCTGATAACACAGGGATGTTTTCGTTACTGCTGAGCAGAGCTTACACAGAGCCAAGGCCTTTTCTGCCTCTCACCCCACCCCACCAACGAGGAGGCTGGGGGTGCACAAGAAGTTGGGAGGGGACACGGCTGGGACAGCTGACCCCAACTGACCAAAGGGATATTCCATACCACATGACGTCATGCTCAGCATCTAAAGCTGGGGGAAGAAGAAGGAAGGGGGGACGCTTGGAGTGATGGCGTTTGTCTTCCCAAGTAACCGTTACATGTGACGGAGCCCTGCTTTCCTGGGGATGGCTGAACCCCTGCCTGCCGGTGGGAAGCAGTGAATGAATTCCTTGGTTTGCTTTGCTTGTGTGCGCGGCTTTTGCTTTACCTGTTAAGCTGTCTTTATCTCAACCCACGAGTTTCTGCACTTTCATCCAGATTCTCTCCTCCCATCCCACTGTGGGGGGAGTAAGCGAGCAGCTGCGTGGGGCTGAGCTCCCTACAGGGGTTAAACATGACACTAGCATGCTTTGAACTCGAGCACTGTGTTTCTTATAACTATAACCTCGAAACTAACTGTATTTTTAAAGACAACCCAGTTTCCAATAAATAGGACAGAATTAATCAAAAAATGCATATGCCTTATCCAAAAATTCCAAATTTAGGGCATCATCAGTAATAGTATCCTCAATGCATTTTGTCCAAAATTTTAACTGTTTCAAGCCTCTAGCAGAACCTAGTCAGAACCACCAACCCATACTCATCTCTGACTGAAGCTCATGCAAGGTCAAAAACAGGCATAAGCATCGACATATGAATCTAACTAGCTTTTACAATAATATAGCAATCCCTTCTCTCAATAACACATATGTTGCAACACATGTTGCAAGACAAAGATACACCATTGAGCTACTCTCTTGGACCACAAACGTTAAGAACAGGAGTACTGAGTCAGACCAAGGGTGAACTATAGCCCACCATCTTGTCTCAAACAATACTTGCAGTTGAAAGCCTACAAAGAGCATAAAGGCATATATAGTATATTTCTCTGATACTTTGATAGTCTCCAATCATTTTTAGCTCAAGCACTTCCTGAGCTACATGTGATTGCTATTTATTTATATAATCTTCAATGAATTTCTTTTCCGCAGACTTGTTCCATGACCCCATGTAAATTTTTAGTGCCCATTAAAACTTAAAACTACCCAAGCGCTCCAGCACAAAACTAAAAGCAGCTTCAAGTTCAAACACCATGCCATTAGCCACAAGACATTAGTTCTTGCCATTCCCAAACTTCAGTCAATCTAGCGAGTCCCACCCAAAACACCAAAAAATTAATCTGTTCAATCTATATTCTCTAAACCTTAAGAATACTTACCTGAGGAACACATACTGACAGTGGATAAAACCTCTGTCACAAGCCTTGGCTTACTCCTTATCCTAGGCATATGGGAATTCAGGCATGAATTACCAATGCAGCTATTTTTTCTGTTCTTACTGTCCCAGCCTTTAATCTTAGTAACAAACATTAGGTAATCCTAGGCTTTGGTGCAGCAACACACTGTACAACAGAGTGCAGCAACCTGCTACTCGTTGCAATCAATCAGGCACACAGCTAAACTTAAATCATTTCTTCCAGCCAGTCCAGGCTTCAGCCTGTCTCTGCAGTTCCTTAAGGATCCATCAGCAGTAAATATTGCTTTTAGTTACTGCTCTCCCTAATAACAAGTCCAACACTCTGACCTCCCCCTATACATCAGTGACCTCTGCCTGTGCCACAATTATCCCTAAATCACTTGCCTCTCTTGGCATTGGCCATTAATTCCTTACTTTTGTCCCTAATAACCCAAACCCTAATTCAGATTTTATTTTGTGCTGACAGATGCTGATGACTCAACTTTAATTCAGAAGATTGGGCTTGATGGCATAGAGTTTCATCAAATTCATTTGAAAAACATTTTAATTCATTATCCATTCTTATACCAGCCAGAATCTCTTTCAGTGCCGACAGAGACATCAATTCCTATTCACTATAGCCGTTGAAACCTGGGAAAGATCAGAGTCTCAGTAGCCTCTAATGGTGCAATTAAGGAAAGCTATAAGGACAGCAGTTCTTTTGAGCTCTTCAGCCTGTCATCTCTAGCAACTGCCTCGTTCCTGAAGGGAATTGCTACCTAATTAGAAAGCAGTAATGAAGAGAGACCCAATGGAGCATCCTGCAGAGACCCATGTGAAGTCTGGCTTAGTGAACCCAAAGAAATTTTCCTGCCTTCTCCGTATGCTTCTGAGGTCCCACTCCAGCACTGCAATATATCCACCAATAATCCCCATTGATTTTCCACAGTACAGGTGTACTGTGCTGACCATTGTAAGCATTTATGGGGGAAGAAGAAGCCTGATCTCGCTAGAAATCAAGCAAAGTAATTTTAAGGTCATCAAAATATATTTTCCAGCTGTTTGTACACATTACTCTCAGGGGGCTTCTGCACTAATGTTATCCACAAGGTTTTAAATTATAACACTGTAATTCTTTGTGGTAAGCATTGACAGCTCTCAGGATGGGGGTTTTTTTTTTGTTAATATTTCTAAAAACTATTAGCCTTTTTTCTTTTTTTATACTACTGATATTTCTGTTCAGTATTTCAATCACTGCAGACATATAAAAACAAGTAGCATTTACTATCAGGAAGAAATTATTACACGAAATACAAAATATTTTTGACATTTTTATCCCTGCAACTGCAAGTTGTGTTCAAAAATAAAACAGAGATCCTCAGGGAAAACCTACCTTGCAATTACCACAGAATACTAAACTGATGGGACAATGTTTTCTCAGGCAGCCTGCAAACATCCATTCCTCTTTCTGATACAGGGATATAACAGTGCATGTATATAATTTATAAATAAATAAATAAATATACGTATATTGGGGGGGGTGTGCTCAAAAATTTTTTGCTGATAGGGTTGCATGTTCAAAAAAGTTTGGAGACCACTGCATATAGCATGACTAAAGAAAAGAAGTATGTTTCAATGTTTCAGTCCTTTCAGAGGGACCAAGAATGCTAAAATATCTTTTCAGTATTGGATTTGGGGTATAAATTCCAATTCTTCTGGGAAACAAGGGCAAGCAAGAAGAAAGGCTATTCAAGGTGTCAAAAGTGTTCTCAGTTGTAAACTTTTAGCCGCACTGTGTTCAGTTCCCAACTATCAACAATTTTCCCTGATCTCAGCAAAACCAGATTTTCACTCAGACCTTTGACTAGGGAGGGAGTAGTAAGATGCATGTGAGTTTTCAGCAAGATGAAGATCGTAATGAGACTAAACACCGTAGTAGAATAGAGGCTTTAATCAACTCAGAGAGCGCTTCCAACTTACAGAGCAAAACAATATGAAAGTGTAGCAAGTGATGAATTCAAATTTTCAAGTATTTTATAGCACCATTCTCTACTGTTTCATGAGAAAGTGGGGCTACTTCTTCTGTAAAATTTTTGTTTCAAGACAAAAATTTATTTATGCAAAAGTTTAGAATAAACTGTCACTAGCTTTCCTTGATTTAAATTCATTATCTACAGCTCAACAGATGCTAAAGTAAAACCCTGCCTGACAGCTTAAACGAGGTTTATCAGGTCAGTTGCCGAACTTGGCAAGACAGGCATTGACTTAAACCAACATTTTTTTCATCCATCCATCCAAAAGGCCTTAATAACATTTCAGAATGATAAAAAGTAAGCAGGGATAGGTTAGTCAGGAAATTAGTATCGGAGTTGCTGTAACTTTAGATTTTTTGTGTCACAAATTTTCTGGTTTTCCCTTTTGTATTACCAGCATTTCTGGTAATATATATTATTAATATAAATATTAATTGATACAAACACAAACAGAGGTAGTTCTGTATACTAAAAGCTATTCCATTAAATAAGATTTTTTTTTTAAAAAAAGGTGGGCTTCATCTCTTCATATGCCTGAATATCGCCCAGGACAATAAGATGTCATATGGAAACATCTACAGCACATACACTGAAACATCTAGACACTTAGTGCTGAGACTTACTCCTGTTTACAAGGGCACTCTGTATCACAATGGCAGAGCAGATAAACCCAAAAGACATGCTACAGTTTAAAGAGACGTTACAGGCTTAATGAAAAAAATTAATACAAGCTATCTATTTTGTGTAATGAAGGTTCTGCATTACAATCAGGCTACTGTAACAGTTTTTTGCATGGTCTAGTAACATAAGTCACTAAGCCATCATTAGGACATCTTCATGCTACTACACTTTATGTAAAATAGCCTTAGGGAAGTGAATAAATATTCCTGTGCTCTGATTCTTAGCTAATGTTGAATTAACATTGGCATATGCTAGACACTAGTTCCATTGCAATTAGTTGATAATTGCAGAGTGAGAGATAAATCATGTCTCCCGTCCTTTAGGTCCAACATGAGATTTCAAATATAACATGAGCATATCTCCTAGATCGCATTTCAGAGGCGCTTCAGTAAAACTTAATATCATTCAAATAGTTTGTAACTAAATATTCTCATCTCAGCTTGACACTGGGAAAACAATTTTCTAATCTGATTTATCCATCGTGGCCTCATTTAATAAAGCCTAAAGTAACAATGTGCTAAAGAAAAAGACAGATACTGTTCTAGATAATCTGATGCAAATAACTCACTTCGTAAGAATGATTCTTTTACAAGTTATTATGCATGATATAGGACAGAATTAACAATTTAACTACATAAAAAGTACAAATTTTTAGACTCTCCAAAAAAAGATGTATCTTAATGGAACAGGTAAAAAATTCTCACACTGTAAGAATGTCTATTAGGGGACAAAACCTGAAATACTGGACAAAATCTTTTGGATGACAGCCCATTCAGTTTCACATACACTGGCAAGTAAGAAAATACTTCTTTTTCCTCTAACAGCGCTAAAAAATAAAAGTGTCCCTGACAGCTTAGATATCGTCAGAAAAATTTTGATAAACCGCTTGAAGCAGTAAATACGAAGGGCTGCATGGCTGTGGCCAAACAAAAAAAAAAAAAGAGTTACTAAGCAAATTGATGCAGTGAGGAGAACGGAGGAATTAGAGATACTGGTTGACTTCAACAACAGAAAAGTTATCAAAATGGGAATCAAGACGCAAAATACGAAAGAGAAGTATGAAAATATGAAACAAGAAAAGAGTTTGTAGCAAAGGCTGGGAAACTGGAAATAAGAACGAAGGGGCATTTGAAGACTGCTTTCAAGGAGAAATAAGTGATACAACTGAAGACTTTATTTATGGCAGGAAAAAGAAGACAAGGGCATGAGCACATACATCATATACCTCTTTCATCTGAATCCTGTCAGTGCCATGCATGCAGGCTTACACACTTTAGGATGAGAAAGCTGCTCACAACACAGAAACAGAACTCGCAGGTCAAAGCCGCAACAGTGAAAGAAAGTCAATGTTTTCTATTTATTTATTTGTCTTTGCAGGAAGAAATATACATTTTCACAGAAATATACAAATTCACACTAAATACCTAGCAAATAGTGAATCATTTTAAAATACCTCAAGAGATGCCACTTACACAGAAATATTTAAGAAATGAATAGGAAGAATGAGTTTCTTTTATGCTTTATTTCCTCAGATTCATTCTAACATAAAGGAAACATTCAAGGCACTGGGAATTGTGTTTCCCTCTGCAAATAAAATTGACGTGCCATAAGAGTCGTTAACCATTTTGCCCTGAAAACTTCAGCTAGCTTAGTTCCTCTGCCTGACGAAAATGGAGGGTGTGTATTCCCAAAATTATTGTCCTGATTCACAGTTTCGACGTTCTTTTAAACCCAAACAACGTTTCAGTGCACGCTTAACTCCTGTCTGCTCCTGACCGTAAGTCGAACGCTGCGCGCCGTCAGCTGTGGCCAACACGCTGCCCCTCGCGCACAGAGACGTCCACGTCGCAAAGCCACCCACCCGTGTACCACACGTGCCGTGATCCTCTCGCTCCTGCTGCCCCCCCGGCGGCGGGGGGCGCCCTGCCCGCGGCACCGGGCGCGGTACGAGGCCCACGCAACGTCGCTGCGGCAGGACGCGACGCTACCGGACAGGCGCGTAAGAAATACCACGAGAACGTACAACTTCCAACGTACAACCAAGCTGGGCCTCCAGTTTAAACAACCAAAATAAAACAAACAACAACAACCACCGCCAAACCCCGTCTCGTCTATTGAAACCACTTTTACTTAAGTATCCACTTGAGCAAGTAAACTTTCTTAGCGCGCGTTACTTGCGGGCACAGGGCTACGGGCAAGCACCTCCTCCGCGTACGTCCAGCCTGTGCCCGCGGCGACGAGGCCGCGACACAGAGGCGCGGCCGGCGGCACCGTGCCGCAGCGGGCCGCCCAGCCCCCGGCCGCGGGCCTTAACGGCCGCCCGGGCCCGAGGAAGGGTGGGCGCGCTGCCGGGAAGCCCGGGAAGTTTCCAGACGGCCTCGGGGGCGGCCGAGCCCCCTCCCCGGGAGCGGCCGCAGCAGCCCCGGCCGGACGCCCCGGTGTGCCGCCCAGCGCCCCCGCCCCGCGGCCGGCCGGCCGGCCGGAGGGAGGGAGACAGCCCCTCTCCCACGCCCTCCCTCCTTCCCTCCCGGGGCTCTTACTCTTTGGCGAAGGCGCCCAGCAGCCCGGAGCTGCTACGGCTGCTGAGCTCCTTCTTCTTGCTCCCCTTGGAGGCCATGGCCGCGGCTCCCGCCGCGTCCGCCGCGTTGCCGGGCGACCCAGCCCGCCGGAGGTAGCGCCTCCAGCACCGCCCCGCGGCCCAGGAGGCCCGTGGCCAGCCCACCCCCGCCGTTATCCCGGCCCCTCCCCGGGGCCGGA
>VZTQ01015462.1:775-52138 GCA_013400755.1 Pelecanoides urinatrix
CACCCTCAAGATGAACATTTCCATAATCTTCCCCGGCACCGAGGTCAGGCTGACTGGCCTGTAGTTCCCCGGATCCTCCTTCCGGCCCTTCTTGTAGATGGGCGTCACATTGGCGAGCCTCCAGTCGTCCGGGACTTCCCCCGTTAACCAGGACTGCTGGTAAATGATGGAGAGTGGTTTGGTGAGCCGTGTACTGGTAAGACCTCTCATATATGTAGGTGTGCATAAAGGTGAATGATCGTAAGTGTATACTTCCTTTTGATAATTATGTGATAACAACAGGTTGCCCAGAGAAGTTGTGGATGCCCCATCACTGGAAGTGTTCAAAGTACAGGCTGGATGGGGCTTTGGGCAACCTGATCTAGAAGAAGGCAGGGGGGTTGGAAATAGAAGATCTCTGAAGTTCTCTTCAAACACAGAACATTGTATGATTCTAAGAACTTGTTTTATATATATATATTTATGTATATATATTTACTAGTGGTCATTTTGTAGTAACCTGTAATATGTACTTGCTTTACTAGTAGTAATTTGTAGTAATCTGTAATAAAGAAATTCACAGAAACCCAAGCTTCCATGTCTTTGTGTGTTATGGAATCCTGAGAACTCCATGGTCGCAATCTTACATACCCGCAGGGCAGGTAAACCCTTGTAGGTTATGTCTGTAACTGCTACAGGAGCATGGGATATAAGATGCAGTACAGGTTAGGATTGGAGATCCTGTAACTCACTATTATCTAGTTATCTAGTTATCCTGTAACTACCTATTGTCAGTTATAGAAATGCAGACTGGGAGATAAATAAAAACAGTTGCAGAGATTACAGAACAAAGAATATACATGTATGGCATCATACATAGTTTACTTGAAAATAGACTAAAAGAAAGAGCAAGGTGTAAAAGTGTGCTAGGAAACATAAAAATGACCCCAGGTGGATCCTTGAGTGAGGAAAAAGAAATCAATAACATCATGTTTCTCCTGATGAAGTACTCCCAATACTGATGACTCAACCCCACCCTTAAGCAGATTGAAGCTATCCTCCTTAGGACTTCAAGAAGCAGTGGAACAGCAAGGACACCATCACAAAATGGGGTAGGAAGATAGATACTAGAACATATGTATGACAATTTTAACGGTATTATTATTACAAATGAGAATTTTTCTGTACAACAGTATTCATTTCTGGGTTTCTTTTTCTGTAAGAACTAAATCTGAACTAATAATACATCTTTGATTAAACAGTTAAATTTTCAATTATACTAATAATACATTCTTGGCTTTACATATGTACAAATGTTTCCTTTGTGCCCATAACAAGATTTTGAGATTAACAGAAGGGCATATTGGATTTCTAAGTCAGGCTGTAAAACAGCACATCAGACAAGAGACAAGTTCTCATCTCTAGTTTGTCTTCAGTGAGTACTGTCTCCAGAGGACTGACATGAACCAGCACTGAGAAGACTTCACACACTGCAGGATCACAGAACCACTTGGGTGGGAAGGGACCTTGAGAGCTCTCTAGTCCAACCTCTGCTAAAAGCAGGTCTGAATTCAGATCTGCATCCTCTTAAAGTATATTTGCTTAATTTGTGTTTCTAGCGAGAGAAACTTCAGAATATCTCCATTCTTATCTCCTTCCCTCACATGATGTTCCCATTTCCTTTCCCACTTCTTTTTGCTTGCTGCAGGCTCTCCTCTCCTAACATAGGAACACTATCCCAGGTGCCTTTGTGACTGAGTTCATTTCAAAGCCAGCCAGTCTACTAACTGCTGTTTCAAAGGCTAATATCTGGGGCTGAAGATAGCAGCAGAAGAAAACCATGTTCCAAGCCTGTGTCAGCCCTCTATTACTCTACACATACAACAGGACAGATGAGCATCAGGGACACAGCTGGTTCTTAGTCAGGATGGCAAGCTCACCCTACTCACATCCCAGTGAATGGACTTTACCGCTGAGCCTTAGCTCTCTCTTCTGTGAAAAGCACTAAAGACCTTCCCATCTTTTGGAAAATACCTTGCAATCTAGTGAGTTCTAAAGAAGTAGGATCCATTGTTATTATTGAAGAAGTGTCCCAGTGCATGCAGGAGGGATTGGGAGGGTACCACCTCTATGGCTGTCAATGGTACAAGAAATCCAGCTGCTTTCTAAACAAATTGTTAATTATGCTGCTACTTATCAAACGAGCAGAAAAACAATGGCTACTCAGCCCCAGAAGGATGGAGAGCCTTCACACACTGTAATTACAGGGTATCATAAGCTCCCCTGAAATGCAAATGAAAATGTAAGTGTCTCTGTAAGCTAATGAGCTCCTAAGCCTCAATTCCAACTAGCAGCTGCTTATCACAATTTTAAATCTGCTATGCAAAGGAACCCAGAAGCATAGCTGCATCTGAAGCAATATTAGAGACAGAGAACTGATGCAAAGAAAGATGGGACATGACCTAGAAGAGTGGGCAGAAAAATTTGTGACTGCACACTCTTCAAATGGACCAAACACCAAATGTTTAAAATGAGGGGCAGACAGGGCTTTCTGCTGCCAAGAATAAATGCCAATGGCTGCAAGAAACAAGGCTTAAAGACTGTCTTATAAAGGGAGGTAGCAACTGATGACTGTAGCTTGGGTCTCCTCACAAGTCTGAACACATCGTGGTTCTCACTGATGTTCTTGCCAGCTTTTGATAGGTCTGCACTCATGTTCAGCTTTCTGTCATGCACAGACCTCAGTCTGGGCCAAGACAACAAGGAAAGAGTGGCTATAAAGGCTGGGCAAGTTTTAGTTTTCTCATTGTGTACAGAAAATGACAGATCCCTAACCTAGCAAAGGAGCTACACATATGCTTAAATTTTAGCCAATGCTTTTTACATTACTGATGGCAAGGGTGAACTTTTGAAATGCTTCTTTTAGCCAGGGACTTGGATATATACTGACGGACCATAATTAAAAGCATCTCTAGATTAAAGCCACAGATCATCAGCTGGGATCACAGGAATGCCATTGATCTTCATCCACTTATGCTAAACATCCCAATTATTCAGCTTGCAGAGAAAGTCATGCCTTAATATTGAGTTAAAACTTACACTGTTAAGACAAGGACCAAAACAATTGCTAAAAGCTGATGCTTTCCCCTCCGCCTTTTAAGTCTGTGGCAAGGCTGAACAGACAGTGACTTAGAGACAGATGGAGACATGGGGGGGAGCTGGGGAACAGGTAGCAGCACCAAAATAGCTCTTTGAAGTGTCATTTTTGCTTAGAGCCAAAAACAAAGCCTGGGCTTCAAACACAATAAATTGAATGTTCTTGAGCAAACCTTTGTTGAGTGCCATGCCTCAACTATAACTACCACCACAAATAGGACAATCTGATTAATCATTGAGTCACTTCCATTCCATTTTTCCCTTTTGTGAACATCAATTTATCCAATTTTAAAAGAACAGAACAAGTTCACTTGTTCTGTGAACTCAGTGCACTGTACTCCAGTACAGGAAGAACCCTTCTCCCATGACCATGTAGGCAACCGGTACATAAGGGGACACTACTTCGGCCATAACTGCTGGGAAATCAGCTCCTAATAGCTGGCATGGAAAAAAAGAGATTAAATGCCAAAGCTGCTAGAAGAAAGCTCAAATGTTGTCCCATATCAGCACACACCTGAAGACTGCCATGGGTTTAGATGCTTTTGCAGAATGGAATACAGAACTAAGAAGACCTGCCTCCTTCTTTAGGCTGGAAACTTGAAGTGCTGTTAGACTGGTGGGCATATTCAAAATGAATGAGTCACTTATAAGTTTATGCCAGTTACCCCTATTCAAGGAAAGTGCAACTGTGTGGACAGTCAGAAAGAGGGGCAGCATATCTTACTCACGGCAGCTTCAGGCAACTGTTCAAGGGACCTTCTCCCAGTGCAAGCCACTGTACTCTTTTTTCAGCTCCTGTATACCATACTTCTCTTCTTGTGAACATAGCGTTTCAGCTATTTTCCCCCATATCCTCACCTCTTGTCTTTATTATGTTGCCCCTTTATAAGATTAGCCCCTTGTTGATTCCGATAAGGGTTCTGAACTTGTCTCAGAAGCACAACTGTTGATCCAGTTAGGAAGGACAAAGCAAAACCAGGACTATCCCCATTGTTGCTCCCCCAGACGAGCTACAGGATCATCTATCCTCTGCTTGCCTTGTTAGATAACTTGCCTTTGCATTCACACAGCTGAAAGAACCAAAAGAAGACCACCATATGACATCTCATTTTCACTCCCACCCTGGAGGGAGTTTCTAGGTGCGCTGCACTGTCTCCTTGTGTGGTCACACTCTCAATGGGAAGGTTTAGGTACCCAGAAAGGGCAGGGGGGATAATGAAGACATAAATAGACTCATAGGAAACACATCCTTGAGCTGCTTTCAGTTTAACAGCTCCAATTCTAACTCCATTGTGGGCCCCTTGGACACATCATGGAGCAGAAAGTCTGCTGCATCTCTGTGCTTTCAGCTCATCACTGATTTGCCCAAATGGTGTGGCTGTGGAAGACAATTCCCAGAAGAGAGTCTGGAAAGAATTTGTCTGGTATTTGGCTGACATTCTGAAGACTTCCTTCCAGCTTTGGAAGTGAAAACTATGTGAAAGGTCTTTTCCTCCTGCTTCACCTACTTCAGCTTAAGATGTCTATAGTGCAGAAACACTCCCTGTACTGTTTCAGAGAAAAGACTTTCCTGATTGTTACTATAATTTCTCCAGGTGACTGGTATACATATGCAGCACTGAAAAAGTTAAAAGGAGACACAGCATATAGAAATGTCTCATGCTGGTTATGTCTTCTTTTCTATCAAAATACAAAGCAATGTGCCTGAAATGTGTGAGAACACATCCACGCTGCCTCTTGCACACTGAATTAAGGCTCAGATGCCTCCTGCTTTAAATGCTACACTTTATGAACACACTACTCCTTTGAGAGGACTTCCACACTGATAGAAGGCTTTAGGTTGCTCAAGAAAAGAGGACCAACATCCATCAAACCAGACTGAAGAGCACACAGAGGGAGGTAATAGCAACAGTGCAATAACCTGTTCCTTGCACCTATAAAGGATGCAGTACATTAGAAGACATAACACAGATAACAGTTTGGTTTATTGCCTTGAGTATAACGCCAATCACAAACCTTACGGATGCTTTGCCAGCATTATTATCTACATTCTAGAAGATTTGGGGCATGTCTCCGTTCCAGGATACCCACAGCTCCAAGGCAGTCAATAATACAAGATCAATCTGACTCCAGATTCTGCTGGCAGGATACCTCCTCATTCCTCTCAAAACCTTCTCTAGTCTCACAGAACAGCTCCTTGTTCCATTTGTCTACCAAGCGTTAACAGGGGTAAGCAAAGTAATAAAAGGGTAAACTGTTGCAATGAATCTATAAAGCTGACTGCTGGTTAGCTGACATGAAAGCAAGAACAGACCTTCTTCTTTTTGCACACATTTCAAGCCAACCTAAATTGGGTCTGTAGCTGTGACCATTTAGGGCCTTCTCCCGGGAAGACAATCCCAATGGGATCCATCTCAGCTAATATGGGCAACCAGCACATATGGTAAAGGAACATTGCCTGTGCTCTCTCCGTTCTCCTGAAGGGAAGCCAGTGCCTCTGGGAGGTCCCTTAGAAGGTCAGTTAATGTTGCTTCTTTGAGAGGAACTCAGAATCTGCCAGTTAGCTGTTTTAGTTTCAGTATGTCTGCAGAAGCAACATTAAAAATGCTCCTGGAGATCACTTGTATTGCTTTGTTAAGTCTGGAAGCTGATGCACAATTGATTTGCTGAAGGGTTGGAAGGATGTGCTGCAGAGAAAGTGTTCTGCAAGGTCTATCCTCAGTGTAATTAATCGCTTGAATGACAACATGGACGCTTATCCCATTGTTGCAGTAGTGTAAGTGTAAACTGGGTAATGTAAGGAAGTAAGAGATGCATGGCTTGTTAGGAGACAGAATACTTTGCATTACCAGGAAAAAAAAATGAGCGGTTTTCAAGCTCACCAGCTTTTCTGCAGTTCTTTATCTGGATGATGGCAAGCTAAAAGGGGCTGCCATACAGGGCAAAATTAGCATTACAAGTGCTCTCAAATAATGGCATGAAACAGACGGGCTACAAAATCAAAGTTGTCTACCAAAAGAGGACTATTCAAGTGCACAAGTGCAAGTACACTCCCCACAAGGGAGTGGGGACTCACCAGCAGTTCTGCTAAAAAGAAGATGACAGACCTAAACTACTGTCACAGCTAAGGCATGGAAGACACTAGAAAAATGAGCCTAGATTAGGTTTTGTCCCACCTCTATAATTATTACAAGGTCACGATGAGATGGAAATCAATGCAATGTGCCAGGAAATAGCTCATATTGCAGATCAAAGAGAAGAGCTACTAAATACAGCTCTCCGTCATCCTGACTGTGTGAGTGTATGAAGCAGCAAATCATTCTGATGTTCTGAGTGATTGTGCTCTGCTGAAAATGTTTAAATGACCTTCACCCTGTTCCTTTCATTGGTGACCAGAATATATGCCAACGCTACATTTCATCCTTCTCTAGTAAAGAACTACCACAGATCCTGTTAAAGACTTCATTATCACTTTTTGGGCCAGAAAAGGAACACGTGCTTACTCATAGGAAGAAGTTGTAAATGTTCCCCAAGAGGTGCTGCAATCTGCTTGAGGAAAGCACATTTTTAAAATGTTACATCATGAAACAGTCTTTAGTTAAAATTATTTGTGCTACTTTCCATTGTCAAGCTGGTCTATCCATTTGAGCGCTGTAATGAGCTTGTTCAGGAACTTCAATGATTCAGCTGGAAAGTTACGCAGACAAGTCTGTCACAAGTTAATTAAGCTGAAGTTTAGATAACGATGAACAGCTTTTCATTACAAATATATTCTTCCACCAAAACCAGTTCAACTTTCTGCATCCTTTGATGTCGTGGTGGCTGACTGGTTTGCAACACACAGCCACGTATCTGTGCTTGTGCTTATCTGTCTGACATAGATCCCATGGCAGTGAAACCATAGCATCATTGTTTTTCAGATAGACCATCACAGTTTAAGTCCAACCTACTTCTGCCATGACACTGCACTGGAAAACTAAAGGCCACACCCTAGAAAGCAGTAACAGCACCACTGCCTGTCCAATTGGTTTCCTCTCACACATTTGTGGCTACAGCCACAATATTGGAAGAGAGGCATGTTGCGTTCAGGCATACAGCACACTCATCAAACTAAATATAACCATACTGATGCATATAAAGGTCAGTGTAGGTATAAGCCTACACTTATAAGTGTAGGAACTTCTTAAAACCAAGAGGTTTGCTGACAGTACATAGACAGCGTTGAGAAAATGTCTAACAATTAACTGCCATTTGGGACCAGAAGTCAATGACATGCCAGGAATGAGAGCTAAAGCAGAAGTAGCTCTGCTTCTGATAGCTGGCTAAGGTGATGGTCGACAGGGAGAAGAAGGCTCTCTGCTCACAGCTTCTCTTCCCCAATATCCCTCAGGGGCCCAGAATATGCTGTGAAACAGATAGGACTTCCCATATTGCCTGTGAAAAATTACATAATCCAACAGGCCAGAAAGGGAGAAAAATCCCTGGATAGGCAATTCTGCCTCATTTACCAAACTGGCATGTTCTCATGACCACAGAATCAGCCAAAAGTCAGCCAGGTCTCCACGTGGCTGATTACATGTGTTATGCTCTCTATCCTTGAGCAACAAAGGCTGCAAGTGTAGGCCATGTTCTCCAAGGAGAAGACAAATCATGCCAGTGCTCCTCTCTCCTCTCACTGCCCCAGTGTGTGCTTCTTGGATTGTTTTTGAGGGTGTTGAGTGGATTCGAATGAGAGGGAAAAAAAAAAACAACAAACCTTGCTCTGCCCAACACAACTAATTTCTTATTTTTTAAAGAGCAGCTATTGTCAATTTTAATACATGTCTTAATAAGACTGACTCATGACTTGGCTCCCTTATAAAAGCTCTGTAGTTAAAGAGAATGGGAATAGGGATGTTGTTAAAATGAAAGCTCTGTTGAGTGTTCTGAATTTCAAGCCAGTTACCTCTTATCACTTTCTTTATTTGCCTCTCTAATTAAAACATGGACAGTGAGCATTTGCCAGAACATAAGGAACCCCACGTCTCTCAACTTGAACCTTGAAATGAATTTAACTACCTAAAGACTGCCAGTGATACAATCATGGCAAGTTTCTTTGATTCCCTGGTACAAACTTGCATATGGAATGAAAATTATGGGGAATGGGTAACAGGGATTTTTCTCCTACCTCTGAGCCTAGTGTTCTCATATAATCAATACAGTCAAGGCAGGGTTCCTTCTTGCTCATATTCAATGCCCTGTACAATGGTACTCTGCAGTTACCATGTGCACACACTAGTGGGAGGCACAGAGAGGTCACCTTCTCAGCAAGGCTAGCAGTTTAGCAAAGCCAGGCTGGTGGGTTTTATGTGTGGCAATGAACGCATCTAACTGATGGGAAGGGAGAGGAAATGCCCTCTCAGCATAGAATGGCTCTTCCAAGGGTGCCATGGACTTTCTGGGAGTAGAGATATGCTGGAATTGAGGTTGTGAGCAGGCTCCATCATATATGGTCCATGGCACAGTACACCCAGCGCAGTACAGGGTACCCTGCCACCATATGAAGAAGGTCCTGCACTTACTGGCCAAGGCCAGGTCTTTCTCAGGAAGAGCTGCACATACAGTGCCCCACTATAAATTGCTACAATTCCACTGTGAGTCCAGTTCATCACAAAATTACCATGTCATCATGAGCAGAGACAGAACCAAAGCTCACTGGATGAAAGTCTCTGATAGCATTAACCCCTACATGTATGCTCCAATGGCAGTTCACACCAGCTCTTTCAGCAGCACCATGTGAATATTAGCCCTGTAAGCCAGACTGAGCTGTGTAAATTCACAGGATATCATTTGTCTTTGTTCTCGCTGCTGGGCCTAAGAAGCACCTGGCTTTAGATAATGGCAAGTGCCAGAATCCAGGCACATTGTTGCAGGGAAGAAGTTGCAGCAGTCCAAGGAAGGGTAACAGGTTTATTGGTGGATAACTGGAGTGCTGAGCCCTCGAACAAGATTTGTTGTTTCATTTCCTCTCTTCCATCGTTGTCCTGCTAAGAGGTCACCGGGAAGAACAGACCCTGGCATTTCTGTGAAACACAGACAGCAGCTCTGGCAGTACCAAATAGCACTAGCAAAATGTCAGTAGATTCATACTGTTACCCCCTCCCATTTGCACAGTTAAAAAACACCTGCTTCTAAGAAGTACATGAGAAAGGGATCCCCAACAGTGCCACATAGGTAGACAAGGGTGATTTAGTGCTGTGTGCAGAGTGATAACATGGGCATGAATCACCAGAGAGCAGCTAGACAGGAGCTTCCATGACAAGGAGGCAGGCAAGAAAGAATTATCAGGGCCAAAGTCTGCCTGTCTTTCTCACATGGAGGACTATGTAAAGCATTCCTGATCCAGTGGGAGTAAGTAAACAAACAGATCCTCTCTGTGCCTCCTCAGGGCACAGCAGCAGTCCTGAAGTAGCTGAGACAAGCGATGCCAATGAGATTCTTCTGCTAGGCACTGCATATTAGATGAGGAATACCACACAGATAGTCTGATCCTGGTGGATACATCTCAAGAAACAGTTCCTAAGCTCTCCTGTTAGTGGTTTTAGTGCTATCTTAGCACCAAAGTAAAACAAAGAGAGATAACATCCTGACAGGAGGGTTCATGAAATGAAGAAAAAGAAAGACTATAAGATAGGCCAATGTCCATGTCTCTGTGTGTTAGCTAGAAGACAGAAAATTAACCATGAAAGTCAATATAAAAGCATAATATGGAGGAGATGCAGAAAAGCATCTGAAATCATGTGCCAGTGTGTCTCAGATGCTTTCAAATTTCAGATGGCACTCAGACCATTTGAAATCAAGTGTGGCCTTCCCCTCATTGTCAGTCATCTGTAAGTCAAGGCCTTCACGGCCTTCAAGGCCCTCAAATTACACCACTGGCTTTTATCTTTTGTGGTTTCTCTGATTAATCCTTCCCAGTGGAGGAAAATTTCCCTATAAAGCTGAACAGCACTTCATTCTTACAAACTGTTTGAAGCTAGAAGAGTGTGATCTTTCTCTTGCTCTAAGTGAGCTGCACTTAGAGCAGATCTGGCTTGTGTCATAACTAATGAACTCAGCCATCAGCCTGGTATAGTGTCTCCTAGAATATTTGCATACAGCTTCCTTACCAGCCCACTCCTCCCTGATACCTGGGAAGTTCAGCACAAATACAGGAAGAAGTTTTTTCTCAGGTCCTTCTCCCTGAGCTCTTCTCTGATGCCCGAGGAACTTCTTTAAGCCCCAAAGTATCAAAGGCAGATTTTGGCTCGGAGGGATACTTCTTTCATGTGTTGCTGAAGCCAAATAGGAATCCAGGCAGGTAAGGAGAGCATCTGTCTCATCTGTCTGTATAGAACAGACTTTGCAGCTCTGAGACCACTTTCAAACACTGAAGTAGTGAGCAGCAAGACAGTATACTATAACTGAACTTGGGTAATAGAATTTTTCAGAGGAGGAATGGGTAGGCTTTCTCTATCCTGCCATCACAAAATATATTTACAGCATCAGCTTTTCACACTGTCAGAGACAGAAATAAGAGCAGAATGTCAGCTGCTTTTTCACCTGGCAAAGTTATCATGCTTGAATGTGCAGGTGACAACAGTGTGAAGGCATGCTGCTCGGCTGCCGGTGATGCAATAATACAGCAAGAAGCTGTGCTAAGCACCCAGCCCAAAGAGACAGAAGGTACTCCTCCCACCACTTGGAGTCCATGCATAAATCTGGTGTTGGGTCCCATCCACAGCTTTGTCCCTGCTGCAGATATCTTCCTAGAGATATCTACCTAGAAGTCCAATTTGACTTTACATGTCTTCAGGGATTAAGAGCTCTCATTGGATCCTTTCCCTCCTTGAACTTCATGGGAAGAGGAATTTTGCTTTCCAGGTTGTCCTGAACAGATTTGCTNGATTTTTCTAAACAGTTTCCCAGGCAGTTTTATTCCCAGCTAGAACTGTGCACAGGAGCAGCTATGTTGATGCACTGGCACCAAAACCTTTGAATATTTTCTCCTTCTCAATTTTTTGTTTGTTTTTATTTTATTNTAAGCACCCAGCCCAAAGAGACAGAAGGTACTCCTCCCACCACTTGGAGTCCATGCATAAATCTGGTGTTGGGTCCCATCCACAGCTTTGTCCCTGCTGCAGATATCTTCCTAGAGATATCTACCTAGAAGTCCAATTTGACTTTACATGTCTTCAGGGATTAAGAGCTCTCATTGGATCCTTTCCCTCCTTGAACTTCATGGGAAGAGGAATTTTGCTTTCCAGGTTGTCCTGAACAGATTTGCTTTTGTTCTGTTCTCTGAGCTTTAAGTGAAGTGAGAAAATAGATGAGGAAACAAATAGACACTGAGCAATGTCAGTTTCCATTAAATACAGTATTCTTTAGCATGGACCCCATGTTACCTGGCTGTCGTGTCCTTAACCTAAGGGATAATTCTGTTACCAAAGACTGTGTAGGATGGGTTGTTTTCAGCTGGAGTTTGGTCAAACTCTACCTGGATGACTTATTTGACCTCTTAATGCCCCTGATTATTTATTACAGAATTTTCAGGTGCATTAAAATTATAAATAATGCACAAGTGTCAATGTGTTTTATGTATTCACTTCAAACAAAATATGAACCATACTGGCAGTGCATTTGCTGACTTTGGGCTTATTTTGGATTTAAAGCTTATTTTAAATCTTTTGTAAATTAGACCATTACCTTTTTTTCTTACCATGAAATGCACAACTTTTCATTGAATCACTTGCATTTCCTACTGCCAGCCAAGGCTACTGTGAGATGTCTGTCACCCAAAAGCTACTAAAACTAATGCTTGTCACTTAATCCCAACCATTATTTCCAGTTAACCATAAGGCAAAAAATAAATTAGTTTATCAACTCCAGTCTCTTTACATCTGCTTTATTCCCAACTGTAATACAACCATTTATAACTGAGTTGCAGTTTAATCAACTAAGTGGGCCACCCCGTGAGGAAAAAAAAAAAAAAAATTTGGATATGATGTCTTAGTCTCACGCAGTCTTTCAGGTTTGTGATGAGTCTTTCTCTTCTTAACTGCTGAGAAAATATAAAATGTGTGTTTAAAAGCTTTTCATGAAAAAAACATGTTTTAGTAAAACCTTTCCAAAATCCTCTTGCAAATTAAAATTTTAATTAATACGTGCATTTTCAAGGAATTTAATGAACACGTACACTTAGGACAGGCACTGGAACAGACACCAGGCAGTCCCACACAGTTTCTGCCCCTTCAGGGGGCATGCAGGAAGTCTCACACTACATGCAATAACATGGTGGGAGAGAGGCAGAATGAACAAGAAAGCTTCACTGCCAATATCAAATCAAGGACAAACTTTTAAGTCCATTAAGTATGCAAGTTCAGCTCTGCCAAGCACCAAGAAGCAGAAGGAGTAACAGAAAGAAAAAAGAATTCTAATCCCTTCCGATAAAGAGAAGGTCAGTGTTCAGGTGCCCATGAGTCACACTTTACTCTGTCCTTCTCTTGGGGTGATGGAGCCACATAGTGCTTCCTATGCAAGGGGACTGGGAGAGACACCATCTAACCTAGAGAGCAAGTGACCTTCCTAAGCACACCTATGGTTCTCCCACAGATGAAGCCAGCAGTTGAGACGACCATCTCCCACTCAGTTACCTTAAACCTTTCCGCTGGTCAACTTTCCTATGCTAACCAGCAAAAAAGAAGAGGTGGATCCAGGCATGCAGAGACATGGCAGTTGAGCTATCTGCCAGCCTAAGCATTGACATACATTTCTTTGCCATCCCTTTTCCTTTAATTGTTGTCTGCTTTCCCCTTCATTGCTCCGATTCTCACAGGAGACAAGAGTTATCAAAACAGCTCCACCATTCCAGACTTGGGTTTCTTTGTTTCTTTCCTTANGAGAGAATCTAGGTCACTCTGTTCTTAATACAACAAAATAGATAATTGCTTCACTCCAAAGCATCCATGCTGCACGTGGGGTATGTTTGAGATCTTATGTAAATAATACCATCTCTGGGTTAGCCAGTCCCTCCCTAATAATGTGCCACAAATAACTCTTCCATGAACATCATGAAGATGGTAGATCTGACCTATTCTTTTCAGACTGTGTAGAAACAAGAAATACTCCAACCCATGAGACTTTGAGTGGACTTTTGTGAGTTTTTAAGGAGAAGGTGTAGAAAAACTTTGTGATTATTTTACTCGCGTCTGCAAGAAATTAGTAGAAATGCTGGTTTTCAGCTGCTGTAGACTGACAGATCTCTGCCAAAAAAGACATGTTTAGAACTGCTGAAATACGTAAATTACATTATGCTGCATCAGAGCAGTGCCCATGAGGGCTCAGGACCCTGTTGTGCAGAACCAAGCCCTGAGTTTCTCTGGTCATCCAGAGCTTGTCTCTGTTGGACTAAATTAGCTCAATTGCTGTCTTTTAATTAGGACTAATTTTTTAAGCACATAAAAAGGACCTAGTCTCTTACAAAGCAAAATAAACATTAAAGTGAGCCCTAAATAAGTATCAGACAAATAACCACATAAGAACCAGCAATAAGACAGCATGTCTACAACTGAGAGAAAAAATAATGGGTGTACTTAACTCAGGGTGGCCAATTCACAATAGTTGGCTGGAGTTATAACAGAATTGAAGCTGACATACCCTGCATTTAACCCAGGGAGAGGATTCAAGACATGAAGCAGAGTTAAAATAGTAGCAGCTTTGTCTTCACTTTAGACAGTGTGGAAGCAGAACACTCTTGTCTGTGGTGGTGATCAAGAGGATGTGTTTTACCCTCCTATTTTAAGCAACTGTTAGTGCAGCTGCCAGCATAGCAGGAACCCATGCATACTGTCTTGGAGGAGAGGAACTGAGGTCCAGGCAGAAGCAGTACCACCTGAAAAGTTTTACCAGATGACAGTTAAAAAGCAAAACCAGAAGTCCCAATCAAGCTCCTTAGCCAGAAAGCAAGTCATTGTCTCCATGACAGGAGAGCTCAGTCCACATGACCAAAAAAGGGAGCACCTTGACATGGTGTTCAGAAAGATGTGAATTGCACTGGGATCTCTGCCTGGCAGAGTGCTCGCTGGCAATACAACAAGATGCACAGCCAGCAGAAAGGGATGGCAGATTCCTCTTCCAGAAGCCAACACCTTGCTATGGCAGTGATATGGTGTCCTATCCTCTGCCTGTGTGCCCTTGCTGAAGGTTTCCTTTGGGTAGGCACTCCTGAAGTAATCAGGCAGTTTTAAGGAGATTTGGGTGGAAAGTTATCAGCCATGTGGACAGAGCCTCAAAATGCTACAGGAGACATTTGAGCCCAAGGGATTTAGTTCTGCATATAAAACATGCCTCTCTTCTTGGGTGCTAAGCCAGCATAAGGCACCCTCCTAATGTGCCTACCTAGGTAGAGATTTAAGTCATATCGGAATGTGAGCCTGAGTACAGGATATTTCCAGGGTAGAGAGCAGGAGCATAAAGTGAGGAGCATAAACTGAGTCTAACAATCTGCCATCACAAGTAAAATAGTAATTACCGGTACTGAGGAAGACAGAATAGCTTGTCCTCAGACAACTGCTCAAAACTGGGAGGAGATTCCAGGGAAATATCTGGTTCTGAAATTATTTCTCCAGTGTAGCGTAAAACAAACAAATGAACAAATGTATTGAAAATAGCTGCTTCCATGTGAACTGCAGGTAGAAGTTACCATGGAGGGAATTTCAAGCTATGCTTGTTATGCAAAATTCAAAATCTCTGCCTGGGCTTAAACAGCACAGTTGGAAAAATATCAAGTGTAGCTGTGAGCTTGCTTTATTCAGAAGCAACCTGACCAGCTCTTCTAGAAATAACTTTGCCAATCCACCAAGTCCTTCAAAATAAAATCACTTTCAATCTGAATCTGATAGTTGATTTCAGACCATCCTTGGAGCAGTGAGGTGATATAGCTGGCAGACCACTCCTTCTCTCATATGGACTCAACAGGGCTAAAGAGTTTTCAGAAAAGGGAAAATTATCCACAGCTCTGTGACAATCTCACCCAGAGGTGCACACTGGGGGTTCCCGCTTAGGTGGGCCAGACCCCCGGACCCCATCAGAGACTATCACATATTATAATAACATCAAAATTGAGTGTAAAAACTAAACCTTTTTATTGTGGACAGTCTTACAAGTGAAGAGTCAAAGATGTGGCCAGCTTCCTATAGAGGTACTCAGGATAGAAAATTATTTCCTGCCTCACTGGCCCTATCTTTCTGGGCATGCACAATTATACTGATATCTTATTTGAAAGCCACCTGAGACCCAGCTTCCATTTCTCCCTGCTTCCCCCAGCAGCAGGCTCCTCCAGCACCTCCCTCCTCTTCTGNCAAAGAACAAAACATTTCACTTAGTAAGAGCCACTCATTGATTCAGGGAATAATAGCATGCATACTCTTAACTCCAGCATAAAATAATGCTGTCACAGATTAAAAATACATCTGTTTGGATATGATGTCTTAGTCTCACGCAGTCTTTCAGGTTTGTGATGAGTCTTTCTCTTCTTAACTGCTGAGAAAATATAAAATGTGTGTTTAAAAGCTTTTCATGAAAAAAACATGTTTTAGTAAAACCTTTCCAAAATCCTCTTGCAAATTAAAATTTTAATTAATACGTGCATTTTCAAGGAATTTAATGAACACGTACACTTAGGACAGGCACTGGAACAGACACCAGGCAGTCCCACACAGTTTCTGCCCCTTCAGGGGGCATGCAGGAAGTCTCACACTACATGCAATAACATGGTGGGAGAGAGGCAGAATGAACAAGAAAGCTTCACTGCCAATATCAAATCAAGGACAAACTTTTAAGTCCATTAAGTATGCAAGTTCAGCTCTGCCAAGCACCAAGAAGCAGAAGGAGTAACAGAAAGAAAAAAGAATTCTAATCCCTTCCGATAAAGAGAAGGTCAGTGTTCAGGTGCCCATGAGTCACACTTTACTCTGTCCTTCTCTTGGGGTGATGGAGCCACATAGTGCTTCCTATGCAAGGGGACTGGGAGAGACACCATCTAACCTAGAGAGCAAGTGACCTTCCTAAGCACACCTATGGTTCTCCCACAGATGAAGCCAGCAGTTGAGACGACCATCTCCCACTCAGTTACCTTAAACCTTTCCGCTGGTCAACTTTCCTATGCTAACCAGCAAAAAAGAAGAGGTGGATCCAGGCATGCAGAGACATGGCAGTTGAGCTATCTGCCAGCCTAAGCATTGACATACATTTCTTTGCCATCCCTTTTCCTTTAATTGTTGTCTGCTTTCCCCTTCATTGCTCCGATTCTCACAGGAGACAAGAGTTATCAAAACAGCTCCACCATTCCAGACTTGGGTTTCTTTGTTTCTTTCCTTATTTTCCACAGAAGATAATTCACAGCCATTTGACTCCCAAATTTCTGTTGATGTTGCATGTTTGACATTCCTTCAAGGTCAGTATCACTGCAAATAAGCCACAAGACTCAAATCACGCTGCAAAACCATAAGTATCTGCTAAGCAGCTTCATTCTAGTAGGTAATGACAAATACAAATTGTAAAAAGATGCACATGAAAGTCAGCAGATTAAATTCATTGTTTGTATTAACGCATTTCTGCAGTGACAGCATCCACACAATTTGAAGTCAGCTCATTTAAAACTGCAGGTGAAAAAAAAGAATCAATTCTCGAATTGCACAGTGTGATCATCAATTTGTCCCTAACAGAGAGACAAAATTTGTTTAAAGTATCTTGTTTCTAATATGCACTGTGATTTGTATCAGTGATAAAAGACCACCAGTAACCTTTGCCATGTCTGTAATTGCAGCTGTTACCCTTTAGGAAACCTCATGATCACTTGCTCAGCAACCTCTGGAAATTCTCAGCCTTCTCAGCAAAGCTCTACATTCTTTGAGAGATGTACTCCAGCCACTAAAGCCAACCTCCAAGAAACAGAACTGACTATATCCAAGCTCTGACAATCAAGCTGTAGGTGAGAAAATAAGACAGCAACCAACATAGTTCTCAAAGTCATAACTTGGTAAATGTTTAAGGTTCTGTGTAGCCTTGAGCAAGATTTCAGCACATGGAATGAGTATACAAAGGCAGTGCAGAGTTGTAACCTCCCAAAGAGGAGCACCCAAGGCTAAGGCAGAGTGCTCTCTGTCCCCCCACTGAAAGAGGAGAGTAAGAGAACTTGAAAGAGCCCCAGCATGCTGCTCCTGCAGCTGTTGAGAGTGGGAGTAGAAATTCTGCAGCTTTGAGGGACTAATGTTCTCGTAGTCACCACTTTATGAACCATGTCCCCTCTCCAAGGGCCTGAAAAACTGTAGATTCCCATCCTAGAGAACACTAGAACCGGTATCTGTCTCTGAGACTCAGCACCAGCCTCTGTTCCCTCTCTTTTCTCTCTGTCATCAGCACTATCACGTAATGTTTGAAGAGGGGACCATGAGGTTCGAACAGGGGAGCATGCATTTGCATGTGGCCCTCTGACATGAGACAAGCCAGTGGCAACACACTAGAGGTCTGTCCCTCTCTTTCTGCCAGCCTTTCCTGCTTACTGCCATTCCTCTTCCAGGCCTCCTCAACAATTTTGTGGCCTTCAGAAACTGCTGGAGAACTTCTAATCTCCATGCAGCAGCCACAGATTTCATACTGCAATTTCCCATACAAACATCTTTCTGCTAGAATGGATTTTCATGCTGTTGGCATTGGGGGTGATCCAGAATGAAAGAGACCTGGCCAGTTTTCCTCCTCCTGGTTTGGATCATGGATGGAATAAGTCAGCTGACCCTCACTGTAGTTATTTCACTGGTATCATCTCCAAGTCATCTCCTTGGTTTTAATGGGAATTCTGTAGAATTAGAACACACTAAGCCTTACAGGTTGCCATTGGAGGATCTGGCATCAAATAAACCAACAAGGAAGATCAAGGCTGGTATAGATTAATCAGCCTTGAACAGCTAATGAACCTAGGTTTGTTTTGTTTTTCTGGAAGCACTGAGACACCTACATGGGATTTTCCCTTCTATCCTTGTCCTGGCAACAGACATCATGATTGCACTCAATTTAATCCAATTTCTTGAAGAAAATCTCTTTGCTAGCAGTATGCATTAGAAAAAAAAGGCCTACAAAACCATTCCTTGTGAAAAGTGTATCCGTCAGATATCAACACTATCTCTCCATCTTCAAAATGTCATTAAAATGCATATACTCAAAGCATCAGACAAAGAAAAAGGGATCCAGAACATAATAGATCAACAACACAACCATACTACACACGGAAGCTGCAGAATTCATCTTATACTCTTACTTACTTAAGAATTAATAATATGGAATAGTATGGAATAGTATGGAATAGTATGGAATAGTATGGAATAGTATGGAATAGTATAGTTCAGTGGAAGGGACCTACAACAACAATCTAGTCCAACTGCCTGATCACTTTAGGGATGACTGAAAGTTAAAGCACGCTATTAAGGACATTGTCCAAATGCCTCTTAAACACTGACAGGCATGGAGCATCGACGACCTCTCTAGGAAGCCTGTTCCAGTGTTTGACCACCCTACAGGCATGGAGCATCGACGACCTCTCTAGGAAGCCTGTTCCAGTGTTTGACCACCCTCCCAGTAAAGAATTGTTTCTTAATGTCAGGTCTGAACCTCCTCTGACGCAGATTTAAATCATTCCCACGTGTCCTGTCACTGGATGCCAGGGAGAAGAGATCAGCACCTCCCTCTCCACTTCCCCTCCTCAGGAAGCTGTAGAGAACAATGAGGTCACCCCTCAGCCTCCTTTTCTCTAAACTAGACAAAGCCAGTATCCTCAGCCACTCCTCATAGGACATGTCTTCCAGCCCTTTCACCAGCTTTGTTGCCCTTCGCCAGTCACATTCAAATACCTTAACGTTCTTCTTACATTGTCAGGCCCGGAATTGCACACAATATAGGCAGAAGTTATCTGAGAACAAAGGTAGATGGGCCTCAACATCTATCACATGCTACAGCGGGCTGATGACCTCCTCTCTCATCTCATATTCTCCAGTCTTTGTGATTTGGAAGCACCTGACTGCAAAATGAAAGACCTCATGTGTCACAGGTTTCAAGGATTATAGGCAAAAGAGACTCCGGAAGTAAATACTAGCACAACTTGTTGGCACTACAACTTGCAGTTCTGCATTACAGTTTCTGTCCTGTTCCAGGACTTCACACATTAACATAAGCAGTGGAGCACAGTCTAGCTGATGCATGAAGTCCTAGAGCAGGAGAAAGGCTCAGCAGAGAACTGCAAATGTGAGAAACAGGAGGCTCAGTTGGAGGAGGAAAAGGCAGAAAGCACTGTGTTTATTTCATTGTCTGTTCCACCCTGGACAGGTCTGTATTGCTTCTAACTGCGCTCAATATCACTGACTTCTCCAGGGAAAATCAAGGACTTAATCCCCACATCACAAGCAAGTAAAGTGAGGCAAATGCAGCAGCAAAATATACACTTCATAAGCCACATGGAAGGCTGCTGCTAAGATGTTGTTTAAAAACTAGTACAATTTCCATTCAGGCTTATCTGGCATTCACACACACTCACATCTTCACTAATGTAAGCTTAGCACAGGGGTTGCTTTTTCAGACTGTATGGACAGTGACTTAAATCCCACTATCTCCAGGAGGACTTAAATCTCTGCCCACCTTTGAGAACAAGGGGATTTCCTTTGGACTGAGTTTTGTGGGGTACCTAGCTAAACTAAAACTGCCAGTAAGGGACTTGAAGTAGTCAGTCCGACCCCGCTGACATATTCCAGATAGCAATCTGGTTGCTTTTGTCTTCTGCCTACAGTATTTTAAGAATCCTTATGAACCAAAACAAATCTCCACTGAATCTTGACAGATAAAGAAGTTAATTCCAAGCAGCAGTCCTCACTCTACGATGCTGCCAATAAAACAGAAAATCATGCCTGTAATATAGCCCAGTGAATATCTGTCCAGAAACTCAAATGTACCCTTCCTCCTGATGGGACTTGCATTGGACAATGAATTCAAGAGATACTGGCAGCATGAAGAAGAAATTTAGACAGTACCATTCATATGCATTGTTATATATGAAGTGAGTTACGTGATTAATCCACAGGCTGACATTAGGAAAAGTCACTATTTAAGGCCGGCATCCCAGCTAGACATTTCTCCTACCGTGGCAATAAAAGGAGGGCATTAAAAGGACCCTGCACAACACAATATAATACAGAGTTAGAGCTATTGTGGCTGTTCTGTGTATTCATATCTTCACAGCCTTCTGGTCTGCACAATGTTAGTTTCTGCTGTAAGAAATCTCTCTTCATCCCGGCTCAGACAAATCCTCCTCACCTTCCCATGGGCTTTCCCCTTCTCTTTTTCTGTATAAAAATGCCTAAGACCCTTGGCCCTCAAGTCTCCCAGATGACAGCCAGCAGAGCTTCATGAAGTTTAGTGTCTCTTCTACTTCAGTTCAGTTTCCCTATTTGTCCAAGCCACAGTGACAGAGGAGTTGAGTATAGTGTGACGTGGGAGTCAGGTGTTAATGCACCCCTTGCTTTCACACAAACCCATGAAGAAATAAACAATGCCCACTGAAAAACACTATGGCTAAATTCCTCCAGGGACGATTTCAGGTTCTTCACTTCCAGCTTTTTACTGGCAAGTCATACATCTTGGGCATGATGACAGCACTCCAGAGCTCTGACCTGGCTTGGTAAAGAGCACTCCTAATGTAAAATACAATCACGAAATCACCCTGGTTGTCTTCATTTAGTGACTTGTCACAGGAACAGCAAAGTGACCAATCACCTTGGCTACACACCTATGACAATGTCTGTTGTTGTGGCAAGGTCAGAGGTACAAAATATCCCTTTGTTGTCTCTGTTACTTCTGTGGAAGAAGAAGCAGCAGTTTTAAGCCTCTAAGTTTCCTCATGCTATTTTCTTCTTGTCGTCCTACACAGCTAATCAGCATCATGACTGCATTTCATATCTATGGCATCTGTCACTGTCAAACACAAATGGACTTTCACACAGGGTACTGAAAGGTCTAAAGAGCACGAAAAAAGATACAGAAGCAAACTGGTCAAATAAGCTAATATTTTGTACTGCTTTTCCTGGACCACGGTCCCCACTGCTAATGAAAGGGTCAAGGATTTTACCTTGAAGACGCCAGGGATTTGCAAAGACACATTTCAAGCTTGTCAACAACCAGGCAAAGACTCTGCTGCCAACACTAGCAGCAAAATCCCAGTGCTGGCAGCAAGGCAGAGGATGGCTTCGGCTGCACAGAAACAGTGGGCTTCTGTAGACTCCCTGTAACAACAAGTCAGGGAAAGAACACATTCTACCTCAGCTATGCAATAACCTGCCAAACTGATTTCACAAAATCTAAATCCCCTAGTCACACAGACTTCCAAACAAAGCAACTCTACAAAGCATAACTGCCCTTCCTTGCTTGCTAACTTAGCTCACCTACCTTTCAAAACACCTTCCTGCCTTCTTTCCCTCTGACTGGCAAAACTCCAAGGAAAAACAAATCTGAATGTCTTGTGCCATTAGAAACAAAGGAAATGTTTTCATGGATTACTTCAAAAGCAATGGGAAAACTCCCACAGGAGTCTTCTGCTAAGTAGCTAAACACTACTGTTTATTGTTAATTAAGCAGAGTGTGAGACCTCCTCTTCCTCAAGAAGGTGAGAGCCATGATGTCTTCCTTCCAGTACCTCCTCTGATCATTCCAGTATGATGAAACCTGGTCCCAAAGTCCTCATATTCTTCAGAGCTCTGCACAACCCTGTCCAGCAGGAAAAAGGCAAAAGCACCCCACCTGCAAACAGTTCTCTCATTGAGGCTTTTAGCTACCATAAGCTCTGGCCAAAGCCCCACTTTGGTGCTTGATGCTGGGAAGAGAAAATGACATGCCCATAACACTCAGACAAGGAAACCCAATTGGCCCCGGACTTTGTCAGGTGTCCACAGCTGAGATATTGAAAAGGTTAAGCTATCGTAGCTGTAGGTGGTCTGCAAGCAATATCTATAGCAAGTCTGGTTCTCTGTAAATTGGAGGGTACCTTACTGACAAAATTGCAATATTTTTTTCTTTCTTCCAAGAGTACCAGAAGAGATTTTGAGGATGGGATAAGAACTTTTGCACCATTCAAAAAATCCCAAGCAGACAGCAAAATTAATTCAGAGGTGTTCTGGGAAAAGTCACATTAAACTAAAATCAAAGAGCCATGAAATCCACAGAAAGATCTCCCTGAAACTGGGGATAATAAAAAAGCTCACTAGGAGATCACACCATGTATCACACCTAGCCAAAGCAAGCCTGTCACCCATCAGAGGTTTGGTGCTTTGCTCAGTTTGGGCATCTCCCTCTGGATGTCAGAACTGGCAGCCAAAGATAATTAAGGAAATAAACTGTAACCTTTAGTCCTTGACTTACTGTGCAAGGACGTGCAATCTGTGGCTAGATTGCATGCTTGCATCAGCTTGGGCTTTAACTCCAGTGAGAAACAAATGTGCAAAACGACCTTTGTTTTCCATGTTATATTTGCCCTGGGAGATCTTGTTTTTCCTCTTTGAAAAAATTTCTGATTTAAAAATAGGTCCCTGCTTAATGAATTAACATTTTCTGGATTTTACCACTCTGCAGAGACTTCTGCTTTATTGAGTAAATGGGCAAGTTGCAGACACATTTAGCTAATACATTAAGTCATCTGGCAGAAGAGCTGGTGCCCTGGGCAGCATCTTGACAGACATTAGAAACTCAGGCTTCACCAAAAGATGCTTTTTGAATTTGCCCTCTCAGCAACTCCTATTATAATGCAAATCCTGACCCTGGCATGCAACATTATGTTAGAATGAATGTCTGCCCAGAGTAAATGCTGTTAAGCACAGGCAAACAGTGCTTCCAACCCAGGTTAGTCACTAAGCTGCAAGAAAAGGCATGCATCTCAACTGTTACTCCTTTGCTGCAACCCTCCTCCCCCTGCCTTAACTGCAGTCCCTAAGCAGTTATTTCCCTTTAGTGGATTCATGGATCTCCAGCTGCAGTGGCTAAATCTCCAGTTTGCAGGTACATTTGTTCATTTCTGTGCAAGCAATCTTATTCACAGCATAGCAAACAGTGCAAAATCTGCTCTTCTCAAAACTATTTCTCCTTCAAAACAGTTACTGAAGAGTAATGAAATATAACACTGCTACCATACAAACCATATATTCTCACATAGATATCTTCCTATCTTGCTATTTTGTGCAATCAAATTAGCAACCCAACTTTCTTCTCCAGTTTGATCTTCCCATTCAAAACACCCCAACTAAAACTTGGGTTGCTTGCTCTGTTCTTAACTGTGAGAATTTTGCTCCTTGGTGAAAAAAAAAAAACCAACAGTTCCTTTGCTTTCAAAGATGAAAATCATGTTTCCATGCCATGGGAGAGAATCCTGCAGTAAATGTTGAAGCTGCATATGACATCAATAACACCATGCATGAAACATTCCCACAGTTCCACGACTCTACAGTTTCTCCAAAGGAAAATGAATGGAAAATACACACATGAGATACAGTACGAAAGAGAATGACCAGAACAACCTCATCATCTTCCTCTGAGGCCAACTATTCCAGTTCCCAACAGTAGCCAGCATTCAGCATTGTCTCAGTGACAGCCTTGTTTTGATGGAATGTTCAGGTCAAGCAGCCCTGAAAGGCAGCATAACTGTGGCAGAACGAAGGAATCTTACTCCCAAACACTTCTGCATTGTTTACAATTTCTCTCCCCCACAGCACTGCCTTTTCTATTTCCCACCATTAGGTTAAAACAATTCATCACAAATGGAAGGAAATATATTGAAACCATATAAAAGGTTAACCTTAAATCCAGGTAGGGTGTGGAGGGGATAGTTTATTACTATTTCCCTGCTTATTTCAGCAATATTTTTATTAAAAGAAACTCTCCTAATACCAGATACAAAAATTTCTGCACTGGCCATTTTTTGATCAAGGTCTGGACAACGTTTGGATGGAGGATGAAAAAGGGGCTCACACACACACACACACAGAAAATGCTACTCTTTCTTTGGGTTTACTCCAGCTAAACCTGTCTGCAGCCTTCGTAATACCTGCCTCAGTGGCATGGCATGAAGCAAAGCAAGACCTGTGCACTGTACAGCAGCATATGCAGCCAGCTGGTAGGGTAGGCATGACCCGGGGCCTGCACACCTTGTGTGGGAGGTCTCTCCCCTGACATGGAGCTTTGCTCTCTGCTTGTTGCTGCCCTCTCCTGCTCAGATTCGTCAAACGCTTGGCTCTGGGATCATGAATCAGTGACAGGCATGCTCTTCTGGGTACCCAAACAGCTCTTCCAGCTCATAACAGTCCATCCTCTCTCTTGCCAGGTGCAAATGGGAGGGGAGGTGGGGGTGGGATGATGCAAGTCCCCTCTATGTACCAACCGCACTTACCTCCTAGAGCTTGTTTCATAACAAAATCCATGGTGATGGCTTAGGGATGCTGAGCACCTTCCACACCTCACATGCACAGCAACCAGGAATCCTTGAAGGGCAGCCTGCAAAGAGGCACAATCAAAAGAGGGGTGGTGTCTCTAGGAGGAGAAAAGGTTGATGCCTGGTCTTTCTCAGGTCTCTCCCCACAGCTTTCCTCCCTTTGTCTCAGTGCAGGCAAGTTTCCAGCCCCCCATCCCTGCAGACCCTGGCTTTGCAGGACATGGCAGCCCCCTGGCACCTGGGGCAGCACCCTGGCACCTGCACGCTGGCAGGAGGGGAACAGGAACGAGGAGGAGAAGGCAAGGGGACACGGTGGTTCCCCCCAGGCAGGACAGGTGGCCAGGAGTGAGCCTGTAGGAGCAGTGCGGTGGTCCTCCCGGCTTGTCTCCTGAGGTGGGCAGGAAGGTGTTAAACCTTTGAACTTTCTCGTTTCCCCTCCTGCTTCTCGCCCTCTCGGTTTTTGACGGGCTAGCTCCGGAGTGGCAGCCGAATAGGTATTTGAAGGTGAAGCGCTCCGCAAATGCCCGGGAGGACAAGCGGGAGAAGCTGGGCGACTCGGGTGCGGATGTAGCCCGGGCGGCGGGATGGAGAGCACGGATGCAGGGCAGGCTCCCCAAACCTAACCCCCCAGCAATCTCACCCAGAAAGCCCCCAGCGCAATGCCAGCGAGGGCTGCACCTCCTCAGAAAGAGCCGGGACGGCTCAAGGTTGAGACCGGCCGGCCGCACGTGCAGCACCGCAGCCCCGCCGCGCAGGCGGCTGCCTCCCTCTGCTGGCCCCGCCGCGGGGAACGGCAGGCTCGGCTCTGGGGCAGGCTGACGCCCCGCGCCGGGCACCGGCTCCGATATCGAATCACAACCGTGCCGTGGGGCTGCGCGGCCCGCCAGCACCTGGGAGGACGAGGGCTTCCCCCATCCCTGCGTGCCCACACCCCTCCTCTCCTCGCTGCCCTTCCGCACGCCGGTCGGCACGGCACGGCCCGCCCGCCCCGGCGCCGATACCTCGTTCGGCGGCGGGCGCGGTGCTGAGCTGAGCTGAGCTGTGCCGTGCCGTGCTGTGCCGGGCCGTGCCGTACCGTACCGAGCGGGCGGCAGGTAGGTGCGGCGGGTCCTCTTCGCTCCTAGGGGCTCTGGCCGGCGCCCATGTGCCTGCGGGCTGCCGGGGAAGTTGCGGACGCGGGGTGGGTGAGAGAGAATGAGTCCAGAGCTTCTTCCTACTTTTCCCCCGCGCCCCTCTTTTTATGACAGGATTTCCGGACCATCCCACCGACAAGGTCCCTCCTTCCTCCTCCCCTCGTTGCGGGAGCTGGGCTCTCTCCCGCCCCTTGCCTCCGGCTCCCCCGCCCCTTCCCTGCGCCGCCCTCGCCCCTCGATGCTCGCCGCGGAGGACGCCTCCAGCGCTCCCCAACCCCTCGAAAAGGGGGGGGGGGGGGGCGTGTATTTGCACACCTCTTTCCCATCTGTCTGCAGCAGCGAGGTGTCCTTGCGCTTTGCCGTGGGGGAAGGAGGGGATGTTGTCAGCCCGCTGTTGCATCTCCTCGAGAGTCAGTGTATATGTGCCAGGGGAAATCTCTGCAAATACGGCTTCCTGCAAAAGGGGGAGTGTGGGAGAGCGATCCGCGTCCTCTGTTCTAGGTCCTGGAAGGAGTTGGAGAGGCAAGGAAGAAGACAGGGCGGGAGCAGAGCCTTCTCCTCCCTCCTCCTTCGCCTCGGATTTTACTACGGCCGGAGAAGAATCGCTGGCTGCTCGGCTCAGTTCTCTCGCTATCCAGCAGTGTTTGCAGCCCAGGAGGAGGCTGGGGGGGAGGGAGGGGTGCGCAGTGGGGAGTTCCCTCCCTGCGATTACCGGCTGAAGGCCGCGAGTGCAGCGAACCGTCGTCTAGCCCGGGTTCGGGACGGCATCTGAAGGTGAGGAGGAAGGAGCTGCGTACGGTGCGAGCGCTACGTGGCAAAGCAGAGCAATACACCCTCACGGCACCGGCACCCACCTTTAGGGATGCCGGCACTTGGCTTGGGGTTGGGTAGGAGGGGACGAGCTCTGCTTCTGATCCTCCCTCCTGTCGCCAGCAGGAAAGATGGGACAGCAGCCCCCAAAGCAAGCGATATGGGGCTAAAAGCAGGGGGACACCACGCGGAACGGTGCTGCGGGAAGTGGGAGCCTGGGGGTGGGATGCGGGCCTGGCATCCTGGGGAGGCGCTGGCACGACTCGTTGGGCGACCTCGCCTGAAGGACAGGGAGGGCGCTGGGGCGCACCTGGCACTGCGGGAAAAGTCATGCAGGTCCAGCAGCCACGGAAAGGCAAACCAATCCCTCGCGCGGCAGCGATGCCGGCCACCAGGGCTCTGCAGCCTGTAAAGCTCTCGGGTGCCAGCTGCAGATGCGGGAGGGCATGCTTCTGTGCTCAAGACGGTATGCACCCACCTGGGTCTGCCTCAATGCCCCATGCCTGTCAATATTTAAGAGGCAACTGGACAATGCCCTTAATAACATGCTTTAACTTGTGATCAGCCTGAAGTGGTCAGGCAGTTGGACTAGATGATCATCGTAGGTCCCTTCCACTGAACTGTTCTGTTCTGTTCTGTTCTGTTCTATTCTATTCTATTCTATTCAATTCTATTCAAAGAGCTCCCAGAAAACCACTTTTGCAACAGACACTAGTATCAGCCTAGGAAGCTCAGCTGGGTAGGCATGCACTGCACTTTTACTAACAAACTTCAGAAAGGAAAAATTAATACCAAGAGGGGGTGGGGAACCCTCTTAAGCCTCAACTCACTCCCAGCATTTCCCATCCCATTTTGATGCTCTCTTTTCCATACATACCATAGCAGTTGCTCTGCGGAGGTGGCTGTGCTCAGGAAATGAACCTGGGAGCCTGCTGGAGTTGTGTACCCAGGTTTCCTGTGCAATTAACACAGTATTTCCAAGTCTGTGTTGCCTCCCCAAGTGCCCGTATAATTTTGAGCAGGGCTTATAGTTTGGGTCTGTCATACAACAGCTCACGTTCTTCCTTCATCATGTGATTGCTCTTGGAGAGGAGGACAGTGTACCTGCCTGACACTACTAAACCTCCAGGTGCACACCTTGGTCTTATATCCTGGAGTTTGGGAAGGGACAATTCAAATGCCCTCAAACACAAGAATCAGAGAAGTATGGGCTAATAGTTAAAACACCTAATTGCCTAAAACCAGGTTTCTCCTCCCTGCTTTGGGGATCCTGGAGCATGCTATGTGAAGGAAGCACAGTAGCAGCTGAGGGTCAGCACAACCAAGTGGGGTTGCTGAGAAATGTCATCTTTCCTGTCCATAAGCTCCTTACAAGTTTTGCAATGGCAAATGTCCTCCCTTGTGTGCAGACAATAAAGTGATGTTATCCACAGGGGCTTTCACAAGCCAGACAAAACAATAGGCACATCAAGGAGAAGAACCTGAGAGGTCCTTGAGCTTCTTGTTAACCTGTTTAAAGGTGCTGGTCTGTCCCCCAAACCAGTTGACTCTCCAAAGATCATGTACCCATGGTTCTATCCCCAAACTACTCCCACTTTTTGCAGATTATACAGCTGCCAGCGAAAATCAAGACACATGAAGCAAGTGAAACATGATCCCAACACCCCCTGCTTCATAGTTCCCTTTTCTTCAGGAGAACAAGGCACAGGATCAGTAAACCACAAACCCCACTGAGATACTCCTAGTCCCAGCTTCAGCATCTCTTCTGTACCCCAAGTGTCAGCTTCTAAGCAACTCCCGCAGGATGTATGTTCAAGATGAAAAGCCAAGTACTTGTGAGCCTGATTTGGGTACCTCCTATTCAGGTGGTACCCTGACCTATCAGTCAGGAAAGATCCCACCAGTACGCTCCTCACCACACAGGGTTCAAGCACAGAGGCAAGAAAGGACATGGTGAAAAAGAGGTGATGTAGTCTATAGATCTGTGTCTAATAATGGTCTCAGAAAGGCTCCTGGAGAAGCCTTTTACCTCAGAAATTGAACAAAGAGGTTCTGACACAACCTTTCCTCAATTTGCTGAGAAACCCAACTGGGCAGATGGGATCATGGGGATCACTTATGTCATTCACCTGAGATACATGACTACATCTCTACAAGAGAAATAACAGCTTGCCCAGCCATGGCAATGATAGGAGCAATGCCCCATGGATCTTCCTTCTGATGGCATATAGAAATAGATTATGTCCAGAATACTTTATGAATATGAATCTGTCAGTAAGGCAATTTAATAGCATATTTAACAGCAACAAATCTCAGAAAGAGCAATGTTTTCTGATCAGTGCAAGGGGTAAAGATTGGCATCTGTACGTGGGATCTGTCCCAGCACCATGGACAGAGGAGAACTGCCGCACACACCTGTACTGCTGACATCTCCAAAACTTCCCAAAATACCAAAGCCAGTTCTTAGTCTGGTTTGCACTGTGTGACTGATATACTGTGGGAACAGGCTTATTCTCCTTTTACAGAACCAGAACAATAGGAATCCACTCTGTGACCTTGCTTGGTGCAGATGAAGAGTAGAGAAAATGCAGAGTAAAGACCTCCTCCATGCAGCTCAGACTCCTTGGCCGCCAGCTGGGAATCTGTGTGTTTACCAATGTCTGTGTAAGAAGGTGGAATGAGCCAATAATCGGTTTTGGTCATATTTTCCATAGAAAAATTAATATTCAGGTCTTGAAAAAGAAGGAAAAGAGTCTGTTTCCAGGAAAAAAGTATTAAATGAGTCAAGTTGTTTCATTTCAACATCTTTAAATGCAGTGTTTGGTTATTCAATTCCATATGGTGTTTGACTGCTAAACTGAAATCAATGCAATGTAAACATGATACTAATAAGAAAGCTCACAAAAGTATGAAGGTTACAGAAAATACTTAAACAGCTGCCCAAAATGAACCTACTTTGTTTCTTCCCTTTTTCTTTTTTTTTCTTTTTTTTTTTTTTTTTTTGTTGTTGTTTTTGCCACCTTATTAGCAGCTCACACTGATGTAACTGTAGCATTATTCACTGCACTGCAGGCAGGACCTGGACAGCAGCAAGATGATTAGCTTATTAGCTTTTAATAAATACAGCTACTGAGACAGAGTCATCAGACACTTGCTAAGGGTAGTTTGTGGACAGCAGTTGCAGTCCCTCCAGCGGTTTGGTTCATTGAACATAAACCTCCTGCATGTAGGTTTCTGCTTGCTCTTCATCTGTCAAGTCTGGTTGTCAAAACACTTCAAAATTCAAGTAAAATTCAAGTTCCACTCAACTTATAGCAGGCTTTGAGTAAGCTCTTTATTTTCCAACCAAATAGGAAAAAAAAAAAAAAAATTAAAGAAGTGGGTGTTTCCCTTAAGTCAAAACTGTGAAAGGATTTTTCATCCATTTCTGCTAGCTCTGAAGAAAAAGTCACTTCAGATTTCTTCAAGATTACCTTTCTAGGTGAGCATTTGCTGCAGCTATCACAAGACCAAATTTTAGCTGCCTGCATTTATAAAACATGTATTGATTGCCCTGTCTCCATGACATGCAGACACATGCCACCACGTGGAACATTACCCTGGGCTTTGAAAAACAAGTATTATGACGACATGGCACCCCAGAAAGAATTGAGTCAGCAAAGGGACTCATTTCCGAAACACCCTCATAGAAACCTGGGCTAAAGAGCATGGCATTGAGTGGGTATGTCACATCCCCTATCATGTACCAGCCTCCGGAAAAATCGAATGTTACAATGGACTGCTAAAAACTACACGTAGAGCAATGGGTGGTGGGATATTCAAGCATTGGGACACACATTTAGCAAAAGCCACCTGGTGAGTCAACACCAGGGATCTGTCACTCGAGCTGGCCCTGCCCAATCAAAACTCTTATGTACTGCAGATGGAGAAAAAGTCCCTATAGTACACATAAGAAATATGCTGTGGAAGACAGTCTGGGGTACTCCTGCCTCTGGCAAGGGAAAACCCATTCATGGGAGTGCTTTTGCTGAAGGACCTGGGTGCACTTGGTGGGTGGTGCGAAAGGATGGGGAAGTCTGGTGTGTACCTCAGGGGGATTTGATCTGGGGTGAAAATAGCTAATGAACTGAATTGTATGATGCTAATTGTTGTATGATACAGAATATCATTATTTCTATGGTTGCTATCAATGGTATAGCAGTAAAAATCACCGAGATTAATGAAGAAGGAACTCTGAAGAATCTGAGCAAAGTGCAACGGTGATAGAACCAAACAAGCGCAACAATAATGGAATCAGAACTGGATTCAGGATGCAACAATCCAACACCACACCCCATTGCTCTTNGTAGTAGTAGTATTTTTAATTATTATTTTCCACTCTTCTTCTGTTCCATTAAACTCTCTTTATGTCAACCCACAAGTTTTTCTCACTCTTACCCTTCTGATTCTCACTCTTACTGTGGGGGGCAGTGAGTGAGCAGCTGCATGGTGTTTGACTGCCTGCTGGGTTAAACCACGACATGCAGGCATGCATATTGTATTTTCTTTTTTGTGAACACGAGTATCCAAGCCGGGTTTATGAACAAGCCCCTTGATAGGCTGCCATTTACAGCTTCTAGCTCCTAAGCTGGTGGTTTCTTGTTTGTACTCTCCCTTCTCTGCTCCCCTTGTCCTTGTAGCTCCACCCCTTTCCCTGTTTCCTGTTCTCCGAACAAGCTCATGCCTTGCCAGACAGATTGAGTCCCACCTCAGCAGGGCTCTGATTCCTGCAGATAGGCATGATGGGGTAAAGATACAATGAGTATTTTTTTTCCCTCAGTGGAACTATAAAATGTAACTTTTAATGTCATATCAATAAATAAATAAATAAATAAATGTGTCCAACCAACTTGTTCCCTGCCTTTACTGGCCTTTACTGGCATGATATTTCTTGCACTGGTCCATTCAGTGTCAGTCAACTACCAGCTCTACAGGTATTGTCGGAACAAGGTTACATGCACATAGCAATGTTGGAGATAATATCCCTTTGGGTTGCATAACCAAACACAAGGTCCACCATGCAATGAAGAAACCCATCTACAAGGGCAGCCACAGCCTTATACAACAGGCTGTTCTTTCATCAGCTTCTTTCCAAGAGGCTCCAAGGACATCCACTACCATCCCTCTTACTGCTTCATTCTTGTCTTGCCTGTTGATCATATATGTCGTAGTCCCTATAATGGGTTATTTTTTCCTTCTGATATTTTTTAAGACTTCCTCTCTTCAGTAAGTGCCACACTCTCCTGAAAATAGTAAGTCTGTACTTCATCTCTCTTGCTTTGAAGGTATCCACAAGTGTGCAAATCAATGCAAGTAGAGCTAAAATGTTGCATCTATTCTTGATTCTTCTCTTACTAGCATGTTTTTTACACAACATCTATTAGGCTTATAATAGTATCCCACTGTCTTCTTGGGTTATAGCAACTAGTAAGTCAGACCCCAGGGATTTATTCTGATCCTGTAATAAATTTTATAGCTAAAATTTATCAAAAAAAAAGAGCCAAATTTTTTATTCTTTCCATTTCCACATCCTCCCCATGCCCAGTGCATGCAAGTGAATCCCTTAGCAAAAAGGAAAAAAGTTAGCTATGCTATACAGTGTTAGTATCTGCGGAACACATCAGCTGTGACCCTATTAAACAGTCACGAGATGGATGGCTGTCTACTGGCCAGCAGAAATGAGACTTCAGTAGCCATAAAAAAGTTCTTAAAGCTAAATGAGATGAGTATTAAACAAGAATAGACAAAACACAGATTCCAATTTAAGCTAAAGCACTAGAGGAGGAGTTTGACTTAAAGCATCTTCTTAAGCTACACTGAAATAACTTCACTTAAACAGATACTTCCATTAGTGCACATGTGTGTGTAGGTACTTTGCTGAACCCAGATTAGCTCCTCTACGCCTGAACAACTCAAACAAAGAGCTTCCCTAAATACAAATGATGTGATCTGGAAACATTATCTGTCAATTTAACTCTTACACGGGACCTTACTGTATGATTAGTCTTTGCTAAAATTACTTACAGAGTAAATGAGAAAATTCACTGTATTTAGTGAATCTTCAGGAGATGCAGATATAAAAAGGAAAATGTTCTGTGTTGAGAGTCGAAGTATTTCAGGATTCAATAACTCAAATGCTTAATCAATAATGTGCCTGAATCTCTGTGAAATACAAGTGTTGTTCCGTATACTTTTCTGCATCTTAATTCCACATTGCTTGCCACTAATTAGTTACATGCCATTTCTCACCTAATCCTCTTTTGTATCATGCTAAAAATGATAACATTTATCAAATGCATAAAGCCAGCTGATGCACATCAAGCAAAGCAGATAATTATTCTTGCAGATAAAAATTAATGCCTCTCTGCTATCTCCCCCTTGCTGTGCCAGTTACAGTTTAGTAGAGTGAGGTTATTTACCCACTTTCTGTGACTAACTAACATGCAGGACAGGGCAGGGGGAGTTGAGTTGAAGAGGTCTGGTTGATGTTGCATGCATGCTTGATCCATACAAGACTGATAAATGTGTGTTCAAAGCAGAAAATTTTGTTTTCCTATTCCATTTGTGTTATTTCTCATCTGGGTTTCCAAGCTGCCTGGGAACAATGGCAAATTCCCTCCTGGGGCTTCCTCTACAAATTGTTGTTTATTTCATTCCCTCTCAGTCTGTACTGCAATTATACTTGGGACTAAACCACTCACTGACTTTGGAGAGTTTCCTGCTTCAATATCCTGGTAGAATAATGATAAACGTCCAAATACTGGGTTAGGACCCAGTGGTTAAGCACACACTAAAGCAATCTGTCTGAAAAACAGCTGTGGCTTGATTCAGAACCCAAAGGAGTAAGAAGGAATCAAAGCTTTTTAAGGTGGAAATAGGACTTGTACAACTCAAATGTGCATTCATTTGGTATTGTCTATCTGCTCCATAATTTTTTAATCCATCAGCAAGTTGCAACCTCACATAATACAGGAGTAAAAGTCTTAAATTATGAGTTTTGATGAATTTCATGGAAATTATTGGCGTAGTAGAGAAGAGAGACAAATTTATTAAGTCTTCATGAGGGAAGAACTGTAGTAAGAATCCCTACTAGGCAATAGAGAATCTACTCAGGAGAATATTTAAGGAACTTGCATTATATTAGCTTGGAGGTGTGTTGGTTTTGTTTTCCCCTTCAATTTGAAATGGTGAGGTAATCAACTGAATCCATCTTTTCCACACTCCACTTTTTACTTGGAGCTACTTCTGTCACAAAATAACTTTATAAGCTAACTTTAAATGAATGTCTGCACACTTGCGTGATCTGAGATTTGCCTTCTGCTCCATGCCATATGAAACTGCACTGACACTCGAAAATTAAATAAAAACTTGAAATTGCACTTTGAGAGGCTCTAGAAGTCTGCTGCCTGTTATCTGCATGGATTTCAAATTGCCCCACTTATTTATTGAAAATTCATTGACTATGTATTTCTTTCACTGCTGATAAGGACATGGCCCATGAAGCCATCCTCACTACCTGGAGAGAAAAAGTAAGGAAAACAAGGAAGGCAACAGCTTTCTGCAGGAGCAGCATTTGAACACAAGTTTCCAACTTACTCCTAATATGAACCAACATTTCTAGTGTTAACATTGCATAATACCACAAATATGGATATCTGAAGTTCATCGGCAAAGTCAAATGGAAGAAGTATTGTGATAGTTACTAAAGGAGACCATTAAAGGAAGTTTGCTAAGGTGAATAGTGGTGGGATGTGTGGGGGGGTGTAATTTGCAGATCAGAACAAGTTCCTTCTCAGGTAGCTTCATCCTTACAGAAGCTCAGAATTTTTCTAGTCAAAAGAATAAAAAGAATTATTTTCTGTGCTATCAATGTCTTATAAAGTGAGGAGGTTGGAAAATTCACAGGTAGGTAGGTATGTTCTCTTTACCCTGATGGGTATTTATTTCCTTCCCTTGGCAACAGATCAAGCTATAAATGCATAGACATCCCAATGACATTAAGGCAGTTTTCAGGGGAAGAAAGGTTTGGGGAGCTTTCATCGGGAATGACTCTTCTATGATGATGAGTAATTGTATATAGGGTATACAGGTATACAGGATAAATCTTGCCACATTCTTGCAAGATCCTGCCACATTCCTTTGATCCTTGCCTGTCAAATTATACCACATGAGGTAACCTAGCTCCTGACATCTGACCTCATAGGACATCCTGAAGAGTGCAGGCCTCTGCCCCTGAGATCCTGCCAGCATGCCGTATCTGTGGAGTTGAAAAAGGTTGAGGTTCTGAAAAAATTTCTGGCTTCAGTGGTGGAGAACTGGAAATCATTGGGCAAAGTCAGTTGATGCCAATGAACCCAAATGAGATCTCAGAGATATTATAATGGAGTGGCGTGAGAGATCAGTCAACTGTACTGAAAAGTGCAGTGCTCTGTGCTCAGCATTGTGCCATCACAGACCAAGTATTCTGTGCTCTCCAATGCCTGATTTTACTGTCACTTCTCCACTTTACTTTTAGCAGCTCTCTGCAGGCCTAGTAAGGGAGGAAAAGAAACAAACAGGTACAAAGTTTACATTTACAGGACCCATTCTTCCTCCAGGGAATACTACCCTACAGGACTATTTCCACAGCCTTACTAGGTCTGTTTTTATGACCAGTTTGCATGCTTTACTATGCACTCATCCAGAGGGAGTCCATATTTCCTCAGAAACTGACCCATCCTTATCTCTAGAAGGTCTTCCCACTGCGAAGCTGAAGGCACACTGAAAAAACATAGCTAGTTTCTTCATGCTCATCTTCTAGCTTAATTTTCTCTGCATGCTGATTTGGGAGAAAGTTATCCACGTAAGATCTGAAGGAGAGAGACTGTGAGTCTCATGGGCCTGGTGAAAATGCCTTGATCTGAGTGCTAGAAGAGAATCAGCTGCTCTCAGTCTCAGAAAATTCCTTGACTAGGAAAAGTTGCTTTCTGCTAATTCTGGGAATCTTTTTGTGAGCCTGTATTCAGCAGGGACTTGTGCAGCAGAGTGGCTTCATGCGTGTGTGTACGTGCACATCCTTGGAAGCCCATTCAGTGTCCTGTGAAACACAAGCTGAGGTGTTATGGATGCAGGCTTGTGCCAGAGGGAAAAATACTTTCCAGTAGAAACAGTGCCAGAATGGAGAGGATACAAAACTCAGCTACAGCCAGGAATCACATCCTTGTTCTGTGATAAGCAGGCAGTGCATTCATTATGACTGATAGCTGTTCCTTTTGAACATGGATGGCCTATTTCCCCACACACCCAACAGAATAAGAAAAGCAGAGTCAGGGCTAAAAACTAATTGGCACTAGGGTGAAAATTAAAAAAAAAACCAACACACCTTTAAATTTGAGAGCTGATGAAGAAAGTTTTCCTGAGGTGTTGTACGTTGCAGTCTACAGAAAGTTTTGGCTCCTTCCAGTGCTTGTATGGTCATTGCTTCCAGTCACTCTGAAGTCCTTGGTCTCATCAGAGAATCACAGAAGCATTTAGGTTGGAAGGAACCTCCTGACATCATCTAGTCCAGCCACCTGCTCAAGCTGGATCACCTAGACTAGGTTACCCAGGACTATGTGCAGTCAGATTTTGAATACCTCCACAGATGGAGACTCCACAACCTCTCTGGGCAACTGGTTCCAGTGTTCAACTATCCCCATGGTAAAAAAGTGTTTTCTTGTGTTGAGATGGAATTTCATGCTTTAATTTGTGACTGCTGCCTCTTGTCCTGTCGCTGGGTACCACTGAGAACCATCTGGTTCCTTCTTCTTTATTCCTTCTCATCAGGCATTTATACATATTGATAAAATCCCTCTGAGCCTTCTCTGAAAAGGCTCAGCAGTCCCCACTCTCTCAGCCACTCTGCACATGCTCCAGTCCTTTAATCATCTTTATGGCCCTTTGCTGGATTTGCTCTAGTAAGACCATGTACTTTCTTGTACTGGGGACCCCAGTACTGGATCCAGCACTCCAGATGTGGTCTCACCAGCACTGAGCAGAGAGGAAGGATCACCTCCTTCAACAGGCTGGCAGCACTCTAATACAGCTCAGGAAGCTGTTGACCTTCTTTGATGCAAGGGCAGATTGCTGGCTCATGGTTAGCTTGCGGTCCACCAGGACCCCAGGATCCTTCTCAGCTGAGCTGTGTTATAGCTGGTTGGCCCCCAGCACTTACTTGGTGCCTGTGGTTATTGATTCTTCAGATGCAGGATTTTGCATTTCCCTTTGTGGAACTTCATGAGGTTTCTCTCTGCCCACTGTGACACTTCTGCAGACTGTTGAGGTCATCAATCAGCTGTCATGGGCCCCTCTTCTCTCTAGGGACGTATCTTTTGGGATTCTTCCAAGCAGATCTTTGAAGACNTTTAAATTTGAGAGCTGATGAAGAAAGTTTTCCTGAGGTGTTGTACGTTGCAGTCTACAGAAAGTTTTGGCTCCTTCCAGTGCTTGTATGGTCATTGCTTCCAGTCACTCTGAAGTCCTTGGTCTCATCAGAGAATCACAGAAGCATTTAGGTTGGAAGGAACCTCCTGACATCATCTAGTCCAGCCACCTGCTCAAGCTGGATCACCTAGACTAGGTTACCCAGGACTATGTGCAGTCAGATTTTGAATACCTCCACAGATGGAGACTCCACAACCTCTCTGGGCAACTGGTTCCAGTGTTCAACTATCCCCATGGTAAAAAAGTGTTTTCTTGTGTTGAGATGGAATTTCATGCTTTAATTTGTGACTGCTGCCTCTTGTCCTGTCGCTGGGTACCACTGAGAACCATCTGGTTCCTTCTTCTTTATTCCTTCTCATCAGGCATTTATACATATTGATAAAATCCCTCTGAGCCTTCTCTGAAAAGGCTCAGCAGTCCCCACTCTCTCAGCCACTCTGCACATGCTCCAGTCCTTTAATCATCTTTATGGCCCTTTGCTGGATTTGCTCTAGTAAGACCATGTACTTTCTTGTACTGGGGACCCCAGTACTGGATCCAGCACTCCAGATGTGGTCTCACCAGCACTGAGCAGAGAGGAAGGATCACCTCCTTCAACAGGCTGGCAGCACTCTAATACAGCTCAGGAAGCTGTTGACCTTCTTTGATGCAAGGGCAGATTGCTGGCTCATGGTTAGCTTGCGGTCCACCAGGACCCCAGGATCCTTCTCAGCTGAGCTGTGTTATAGCTGGTTGGCCCCCAGCACTTACTTGGTGCCTGTGGTTATTGATTCTTCAGATGCAGGATTTTGCATTTCCCTTTGTGGAACTTCATGAGGTTTCTCTCTGCCCACTGTGACACTTCTGCAGACTGTTGAGGTCATCAATCAGCTGTCATGGGCCCCTCTTCTCTCTAGGGACGTATCTTTTGGGATTCTTCCAAGCAGATCTTTGAAGACATTAAAGTGTGATCTCCTGAAGTCTAGGTTTGTAGTCCTTCTTTTTACCCTGTTCCTTTCTTGCAGGATCTTTCACCATCTCACGGTTACCACAGCCAAGGCTACCTCTGACCTTCACATCCTTGACTAGCCCCTATTCATGCTCCAAATGGCAGAGTCTACCTTTAAGACTATATTTTCTGCAGGATCCCTGGAGGCAGTATGTGCTGACTGTTGTCACTTTGCACTTAAGCCCTGCTCAGAGAGCTGCCAGAGGATTTTCTGAAGGCAATGTAGGCCCAGTGGAGGCATTTTCGAACAGAGTGACTTATGCACCAGAGGAAGAAAAGTCCAATGGTGTAAAACAAAGGGGAGGTGGCAGTCTGACACTGTCACATTGGCACCCAGAGTGTAGTAAATGGAGAAAGAGGAATCTGAGGTGCCCACATGAAGCATTGCATGTGAAAATATGTGTGTAGCTAAACTGCCACTGGACTGGACCACAGTTTGGGTACTAGAGAAATATGTGATTTGACCAAGAGGACTAAGAGCCTGGGGAAACACAATAACCTTTTTTCCATTTGATACCTTTGCACATCTTGCCCACAAGGACTGAGTCAGGCTGTTGTGATGCACGTAATAACAATTACTTCAGTGGAGCACCCACACCTGGTGTTGTTCTTCAATCCCCAATCTTCAGTCTTAGGTGCATCACCATTTCTTCACTAGTCCATGCAATCAAATGTGTTGCTTTGTTAACCTTTAAAAGCTTAGTGTCTCTAGGAAGCTTTACTTTTTCTAGAGCATCAATGTCAAATGTTTCATGTGTGTTAGTCAGAAGTCCTACTGACTTTGCTTCAGTCTGTGGGACACTTCGAGATTCACTGCACACTAATGATCATGTTATATCATTATAGATTAACAAGAGGAATAAGGGGGATTTGTTCCCCTTCTCTTTCCCCCACAACCACCTTCCCATCACGTCAAACAGTCATGGCCTTCCAGCATGCTTAGAAGTCAAAATGCCATCATTCCTTAATCTTTAAAGGACCTTTGCTTTCAGTCTTGCTTTGTAGACACCAAGGTATCTGGTTTCCAGTCTGCATGAAAAGCAGGTGACATTGACTGGGTTCCTTGCCTGGCTCTGCCAAGCAAATCCTAAAAGACCTCAGGTGAACCGCTTCTCTCTGAATGGACACTATTCCGTCCTTTAGTGTCCCTTGGATTTGAAATGGATGGTTCCCAGACACATCATTTTTAGCACAACTTCTCAAACCTGTTGCTGGTCAGCTCTTCCTCAAGGGGAAAAAATACTACACCACCACCAACCTGACAGGTCTGCATCTGAGCTGAATGTGCTCCACTCAAATCTATTACAGGGGGTGCTGGAACAATTTTTGAGACAATGTCAGCTGAGTTGTTTTTCAAACACTGTGCTGCTTTTCTGCAACTGGCTGTTGTGAGTATCGTAGGTACATTACACAGTCATCACTTTGAGACCATAGCCAGGTCTATTGGGAAGATTTCAGAATTAGCAGTTACTTCATACCACTGCATTTCCTGTACAGATTTTCCCCTAAAAGTTGACATATTGTAATGATTTGGATTTTTTGGTTAGAAAAGGCATTAAATTTCTGGCATGGCCTCAGCATCATGAAGTTCACCACCAGGTTCACGTAAAATGACTTCTAATTACTCTCAATTTTCCTTATATTGATACTGGCCTTTGAAAATTGCCAAAGAAGCCCATAACCTCTGACAGCAAACCTGGAGAAGTGACACTACTCAGTGGCTCAGAGAAGCAGAAAACACTCATTCAAAAGTCCTGATGTAAGCTAATACATTCCATAGCATTAGGAGAGACTACACTAATCAGAACATTTTTCAAGGGACCTGTTTCTCAATAGGCTCAACAGGAAAGCATGAAGACACCTCTTCCCTCACTGCATGGGACAAAGAGTTTAAGCCTTTTTTCTCCCCTTTCTGGGCCACATATTCCCCAGAGTGTGTGACCACCTGATATGGTGGCCATCACCAGAGTGTGACCCCTAGCAACTGCGATTCTTGCTGTAGTATGAAGAGTTTTTGTCTTCTGATTACCATGACCCAAAGAGCGTGCTCCTGGCAACATGAGTGATGATAGAAAAGGAAGAAGTGAACGTCAAAGCCGGAAGGGTAGCTATTTTAGACAGACTCTTCATGTTTGGTAAACTCTTCTCCTGTAATGGGACACAACCTCCTAAGCTGAACACACAAGGACCATAAGACCCCTTTGGAAACATAGCCTGAAAATAAAAGCTTGCTTTTTCAGCCTCCTGCAGCAGCAGCAAAAACATAGTATGACATATGAACAGAGTTCACTCTATCAGATAACATCAGTGAGAAGTATCAGGGAACCATTACTCTCCATTCCTCAGAGGTGCTCACAGTGAGGATCCAGGAGTAATGTAGTCAGAAAACAATAAGAGTGTGATCTACCACATGCTTGAGCTGTACAGCTGTTGCTGGACGATCGGGTTTCAAGATTGTTCTGTAAAGATTTTTAACAGAAAGAGAACAATAGGTGTGAAAGATGAACTAATGAAAAGATGTGTATTTATGTGTGTGTGCATGCGTGCATGCACCTAGGAGCACCAGAAGAAATCGTAAAGTAAGTTTTACAAGAACAGACTGTATTGGTAACCAAGGACATAGGGACAACAATCAAACTGCTAAACACTGCCAAACGGTGTTTTTTTGCGTTGACCCCAGAAGGTGAGTGCCCTTGTAAGGTCAGAGCCCACAACTTGTCACTGACACCTTTCATAACAGCAAGATGGCAACATAGTTACAGCACATTGTATGCTGGTCCTCTTCCTCGTATGTCAACAAGAAGACAGACTATACTCTTAAAATGATCTAAAAATCAAGACACCATCAGGGCATATCTTCTTTAGTATTCATGGAGGATAGAGTAAGCAAGTCTCAATGCAAAATAGCTGATTACTCCTGAAGGGTATGAAAGGCCTATCCAAAACCAGTTTGTCCAGGAACCTATCAAGAAAAACCCAAGAGATGCAGTGAAGACTCAGCAGTGAGCCTCCATTGTCCTCTGTGTCATATATAACTGATCTTAGTCAGAGCAGCTGGGCACACTCATCTTCGTGCTTGTGACTGGATGTGAAAGTGTAAGCGAATAGCTTTAACCTACTCAGAGATTATTTAAATAGAAGACCCTCCGCCTTCCATAAGGTCTTGCACTGAGTTTTGTTACATTTATCTCCTACAGTACATAGTAGTGGAAAAGTACAGACTATATGGTGTAGACTTCCTGAAGACCCAAGAAGAAGATTAGTGGGACATGTCAAGTTACTTTGGGACAGGAAAACAGCAGGAGTGTCATGGTTAATTGGTAACCAGTTCCCTCCTTGGCTCCCTACATAGAATTAAACTTTGTAACTACCAAACAAACAAGTTTAGGAAACCTCGTTACAGTTCTGAGAATCAATTATTTTCAGGCTAGAATGAAATGAGTATTCAGCAGGTAAAGGTCAAGCTTTCACAGTTGTACATCAGCCTAGAGGGGATGGAGAAACACATACATTCAATTCACTAAATCCCAGATGAAAATTCAAGTCATAGTGATATATTTAGCTGGCTAAAAAGGGCACTCCCTGTGATGCAGCTGAGATAAGAGCTCTTCTGACTCCATGGAGGCTGCAGCTTAAAATATCACAGGAAGCAGAAACTGAAATCAATGAAGCAGCGTTTACCAAGCAAACACTAATGAGAGCCTAACTGCAAACAAAAAAAATGCAACTTGTGAGAACAGTGTTAACCCCCAGCCCTAGAAAACAGAATTGAAATAAAACCCACAGGATGATAGTATTTTTCATGAGAGTTTCTGTAGAAGGACTTTCTTGCTTCAGTTTGGTTGTGCTTATTTCCTTTGTTTTTGTCAAGTTTTCATTCAAATTATTATTGGTCATGTTTTCAAAGAGTTCAAAAAATGTTAAACTAAAAAAAAACCCTACAAAAACCCCAAACTTCTTCTACTTTTCAAAACAAATTTTTGATTAAAATAGTGGTAATTTAATTTCTGACAACTGTTTTTGGTATTAAAAAAAAAGATCAACCTCACTCATTTCTATCAAACCACCTGAAAACCAAAAACTTCAGCAGAAAATGTTACAGACAAAACCTGATGTTTTAAAAAGGTATTACTCATTTCTCTTTCCAGTTGCTAGATGAAAAAATGTTTTCAACAACAAAAGAAAGTTTGCTTCACAAAATATTTCTCTTAATCTCACAAGGGGTTACTTTGATCACAAAGAAGACTAAACCCTTTTGTTTTTGTAAAGAGACTCCATGGCGCAAAAGGTAAGAGTTTGATACCTTTTATCCTAGGAAAGATTGCTAAAATACAATGGTAGGATCCTTTTGTAAACTTCTAAGACTAGATTAGCTTTTAGAGAGGAAAAAAGAATAGGAACACAGTGTTCTTCCTTTTAAAATAAAGGCTTCCAGAGTGAAGACATGGGCACTGTCAGAAACCCAATTCTTATCAGACTTCAGGGCAGATAAAAATGTCTTCTACCAGTTCAACAGTAAGAGGGGGCCTGAGACTTACCTGGAAAGTAGTTCCGTCTTCTACAGGATATTTCAACATTGCTTGGTTCTTACTAGAAATTCCAAAATAGGGTGCTTAATAACTAAACAACCTTTTCCATATGATTACCAAATTGTATGCAGAGCTGTGATTGAATTATTGCTTGATGGCACTACAATTTCATGTGTGCCCCATTTTAGACTGATTACTTGCATTGCTTAATTATAAGGTACATTGGTGCTTGACTGATTTACTGTTTTGATTATTGCATCATATGATTGCCTGGTTCACAAAAGCAATTATGCTCAAACAAAATCACTACCAGAAGCTTGGAGGATTGAACTCCAAGTGAGCAGTGAGCAAACTGTGTCTTCCCATGGGGGTTTTGGCTGTTGTGGATTTTTTTCTTTATCCTCTTCATTTTTAAGCCTTGTGCTTCTCAGGAAAGACAAGTATGAAATAGTACATTGATTATTTGCTCTGGATTGGTTGTGTGAGCTCATCTTTTATGGCACATAAAACAGCATAGAGGAAAGATAATCTCTCTCAGCTGTCAGTTGAAATCAGACAGGTCTGACATTCTTGTCAGTGTGTCAAGAATGGGTGGTGGATGACAGCACTCACAGATTGTCATGTTACCACTCCTTGTCACAGGAAATTACAGCGATATTTTCACCTGTGCATTCCTGCATCCAGATAAGAAGAGATAATGTCTAAAAGAGGAATTATCACAAAACGTCCAAACACAGGTTTCCCTTATCCCAATCTCCACTGAAAATGTGTTGTTTTTTTTAATTTAAAATGAGGAAATTCCAGGGACTTTTTAGTGAAAATATGCACACTCAACTTCCTGTAGGAACCATTCTCCTCTTCTTCTTCTCTTGAAAAAGTCTTTCAATACCTCAAAAAAGGAGCTAGTGTGATGCATCTTTTGGTTTGTTGTTGGTTTTTTTTTTTTTGAGAAGAAAAGAAACCAAGAAAGATGAATGTTTGGTGGTGGGGGAGCCAGTTCTTCAGTCCCAAACATTTATCATGAGAAATTGTCTCCCAATATTTTTTTTTTTCTTTTCCAAGCAAAAGTACCCAATTTGTCAAAGGTAGAGAGGAGTCTGCCTTTTGGGGGCCCTGAAGGGAGGCTGGAGCATAGTTTGCAAAGAATTTGGTCTAAGAAAACTGAAGATGAAGTTACAATTAAGGCCGAATGTGATGTTGCACCCTTTGGCTGTGGTGGACAGATTTCTGCATTGTCACATCAAAGGTTAAATCCAATCTTAGGACCAGATCCTGACCCTTATCAGGGAAGAAAGCCACAGCAGGGGAAGGAGGAAATGAGTCACTCAATCCTTTGATGTTACCGAAATGGAAATATATTAAACTACCTGTAGTAGTAATCCTCAGGAAACTGCCTGTCTCCCACATCCAGGACTGCTCCATCTGCCTTGCCAGCAGCATTTCAACCAAGATTCACAACTGCAGCAGCCAGGGAGGAACAATACCAAAAAAATAATGCCAGAGGACAGAGGAATAGAGATTAAAAAAATACATGCTACAAGCGGAGTCTTGTTTAATGAATCCCCCTTTCTATCTGCCATCCATCCAAAAAGTGATGGATGACATGTTCTCAGGATGGATTATTTCTGCCACAGGCACAACTCTGAATATTTGTCAGATAAAGCTATCTACTAGTAGGTTTTCCAGCTAAACTGTTAGTCCTGACTCTGTAGTGAGAGTACACCAGGCACCCAGAGGGAAGAAATAGCAGTGCATTTATGTGTCACAGGGGAAACTGTCCCTGTTGAACTCAGGAGACCTTGCTGCAAGGCATACATTGAAGCATGTGCAGAAACCTACTAAAATTTTCACAGTTAAACTAAAAAAAGGAAACACATGCTGAGGGTGATGTTAAAGGGGAGAAGGCCTGTCCGTACTTTCAAGAAAACTCTGTTCTTGGACTCTTGATACCTGGACTGAGTTCCAGGCTGCCAGTACTGGTGTACTGAGTTTGGGTGGGATGGAGTAAATTTTCCTCACAGCAGCTCATATGGTGCAATGTTTTGGATTTGTGACCAAAAAAGTGTTCATAACATAGGGGTGGTTTAATTATTTCTGAACAGTGCTTACACAGCATCAAGAGCTTCTCTGTTTCTCACCCTACACTGCAGCAGGCAGGCTGGGGATGCACAAGAAGCTGGGAGAGGACACAGCTGGGACAGCTGACCCCAACTGACCAAAGGGATATCCCATACCACATGACATCACACTCACCAATAAAAACTGGGGGAAAGAAGGAGGAAGGTGGGGGTGTTTGGAGTTATGGTGTTTGTTTCCCCAAGTAATGGTTACACATGATGAAGCCCTGCTTCCCTGGAGATGGCTGAACACCTGCCTGCCGATGGGAAGTAGTAAATGAATTCCTTATTTTGCTTTGCTTGTTCATGCAGCTTGTGCTTTGTCTATTAAAATGTCTTTATCTCAACCCATGAGTTTTCTCACATTTACCCTTCTGATTCTCTCCCATATGCCACTTAGTGGGGAGTGAGTCAGTGGCTGTGTGGGACTCAGCTGCTTACTGGGGCTAATTGGTCATGTATATGTGGGCAAATCACCTAAGCCTGATGTTGTGAGGTTCATGACTAACCCTGTTGCTTTTGCCATGCACAGTGCCATTTCTGTAGGCTATGTATCACCTGCATGCATGGAGGTAGTTTTATGTTGGAAGTTTGTTGCAGGTTCAGGGCCAATGCATCTCCACATCTGCAAAATAATGAGCTGCTGCATTCCTCCCCTTTGTCTGTCTTCTCTGTTTCTGTAAAAAACTCTCTTGCATAGTCAAAGGAAAGCTGTCATGTGCCACGTGACACAAGATCACACAGCTCCTTACATCGTTGGCCAAAAGAAGAAACCTATGGTGTCTTTTGCCCTGTGCTAATAGCAGCAGTCATGAGAGAAGAATCTTTGTCTTATCACTCTTGCTGAGTTGATCTCCATCCACTTCTGAGTTTTTCAACACTGATGAAAACAAGCAATGGCAGCATGAGGCTCTGCCCCTCTGCCTTGATATAAAAACAGACAGCTTGCTACTTAGAAGAGTTAGTATTGCTCACACAGGGTCTGCACAAGCCTGTGCACAAGTAGCACACACCCTTGTGCTACTGCCCATGGAAGTCAAGGTTTCTCTGAATATACAGATGGCACAACCGTCTGATATATCAACCACTCCTCCCAGTTTTGTATTGTCTGAAAACTTACTGAGGATTCACTTAGCCCCTTAGTCCCAGTCAGTATTGAAGATGTTATAGTATCAGCCTCAGTAACACATTTGTGAATACTTAAAGTGAAACCTCAGTGAAACTGAGTTGTCCTAGGCCAGCTATTTCCATCCTTGGGCATACCCTAGGATCTTGCTGAGATGCAGAGATACAGACATGTAGGCTGATGACATTTGCTATGCACACAGCTCTCAGGGATGTCACTAGATTTTGCTGGTACCTCTTGTCTTTCCTGCTGCATCCTGTGTTCAGGACAATGGGCTGGTTTTGCAGAGGTGCTAAAGTGAGTTCTGATTAATGACCAAAAGCTTCTCCCCATGTACCATGGTAACACAGGTATGCTGCTGTCATTTAATTACTCCCCTACTCATCCACGCAACAGTCAGGTCAAAAAATGCCAGTTACTCTGACACACCAAGAGAAGATGGAGCAACCAGAAACATTGACTCATTAAAGAACTTTGCTAGTAGCCCCTCCTCCAGGCACCCAAAACTTTTCAAGCACTTGTGTTCAGACAAAATTTCTGAAAAGAGTTTTTGGGGAAGAGACAGTGTTGCCTACTTATTGTTTCTTTCACAAAGCCTGTCTTCCTGGAATAATGTGACTGAGAAGACTGAGAGATAGGATTTCTCTGTACACTTCTTCTCTTAACATGGCAGTGGGAAGCATGAGACCCATATTGACTCACCAAGGCTGAAGAGAAATGAAACTGTATACTTACAAAATGTTCCTGACTAGGGCAAAGACTTGTGATGGGAGCAGAGCTGAAATTCCCTTTGTTTCTAACCCTTTCAAAACTTCAACAGATCCCATCTGATTTGCCCTTTCTTGCAACAATGTCTCCTCTGCATTCTTAGATCCCACTCCCATAAACTCCCTTCTGATAAACAATTTGAAGCAGGTAGAATACTGATATTACACATTTTCCCCTTCAAGGTTTATACAAGGAAGGTGACATTTTCTTCCAGCTTCATGCAGATAAACAAATACCAAAGATCATCACCCAGCTGTCCAGATAGGGTCAGCTAAGGCCATGTCTAGGAAAGCATATTCTGTTCAGCTCATTTTGTATTCGTTGGATCTGGAGCAAAGCAAAAGGCCAATTCCTGTTAATTTTTTGATACTGCATTGTGTGAATTATTCCACTGGGACTCTCTACTATCCAATTAACTACAGTTAAAGAGTATTTTTTTTATGAAAGTCTCACCTTTTACAAAACAAACAAACAAAATACTGGAGAATTTTTCCACTCTTTAGAAGTTTGTTAAATCTAAAAAGAACCATTTATTATAAAACTGGAGCAAGCAGAGAATAAATATATGAAGCTTTGATCACTACCAAATTATTCAGGGTTTTGTAAAGCTGACCTTTCCCCTCAATTTGAGTTTCCCAAAATCTATATTAAAGCAAGGTTTTAGTAGCTGTGAACTTAAAAGCTAATTAAAATGAAATTACTTGTAGAAGCGAAGACATCTGGCTTTGCCAAAAAAAATGACAAACAAGGTTTTAGCACAGCAGAAAAGAACTGTCTCATGACTTATGTCCTATTGCTTTACAATCTTTTTACCTTTTTTTTTTTTTTTTTTAAGGCTAGTAGTCAACAGTATTCTCTGTAAGTTTATCTCAATAAACCTCCTTGAGGAAATCCCCATGACACTCAACTACATACCATAAGGGTATGCAGAACAAGAGTGTATGCTCCTTTAAGGGTATCTGGTCAAAGGAGCCATAAATAAGAACACACAGAGACAGAAACTTGACTGAAAAATTATGAGGGAGGTCACAATAAGACCAAACCTGGTGAGTCACACTAATTGATAAGGATATGTACAGTGTGAGAATATTTGATTTTTCAGCTGTGACAATAAGGAAAGGGAGGGAGACAATCAGAGTCATAAAATCTGAGCAATTAGCGTTACTGAAGACAATAACCAGAAACAAACCAAGAAATGGCAGGCAAACTTGGAACATTGCAACAGATAAGGATGCAAACCTGAGGGTCCAGTGTTGGAGGGGGTCAGTGGGACTATGCCAGCTGAGGAGGCAATGTGCAGGGGAAGAGGGGGCAGGAAGGAACAAAGAGATGGGGTAGACAGACAAGGGTACAAAAACGGCCAGTCGCCTGCAAACTGTAGACAGTCAGTACGCTTGTCTGGCTGAGCCCTGCACCTGATCACCACAGTCTGTCCTGTCTGTTTGTACTACCCCTCTGTGTAATCTCGCTCTCTATCCCATGTGTGTGAGTGCTGCAGGGACTCAGTGACAGCTTCTGGGGGACCAGGATGAGAGGAGTGGGTGCCAGCTGCTGGAGTCAGACCAGGGGCATGGTGTAGGCTACTAGTGCAAGTGAGGGATCTCAGTGCCAGCAACTGGAGTGAGGAGGGTGTTTAACCTCCAGCCACTGGGTCAGGAATGGTGTCTGTCCCCAAAATCAGCTGCTGGGGGGATCAGAGTGACTGAGGGGCACAACGCTGGTAACTGGAGCAGCACCACGGGTCACAGCCCATGTGCCTGGTGCCCACTGCTGGAGGTAGTGAGTGTTTGTACCTTCCGGATGACTGAAGGCTTGCCAATGTGATGCCCAGCTATAAGAAGGGCCGGAAGGAGGATCTACAAGCCTGTCAGCCTGACCTCGGTGCCAGGGAAAATTGTGGAGCGGTTCGTTTTGAGGGCGCTCACAAGCCATGTCCGGGACAACCAGGGGATCAGGCCCAGCCAGCAAGGGTTCATGGAAGGCAGGTCCTGCTTGACCAACCTGATCTCCTTCTGTGACCAGGTGACCCGCCTAGTGGATGAAGGAAAGGCTGTAGATGTGGTCTACCTTTGGTCCAGCCTTTGACACTGTCTCCCATGGCATTCTCCTAGAGAAGCTGGCAGCTCACGGCTTAGACAGGTACACTCTTCGCTGGGTAAAAACCTGGCTGGACAGCTGAGCCCAGAGAGTTGGGTGAACAGAGTTAAATCCAGTTGGCGGCTGGTCATGAGTGGTGTTCCCAGGGCTCAGTTTTGGGGCTGGTCTTATTCAATACCTTTATCAACAATCTGGATGAGGGGATCATGTGCTCCCTCAATAAGTTTGCAGACGACACCAAGTTGGGCGGGAGTGTTGATCTGCTGGAGGGTAGGAAGGCTCTGCAGAGGCACCTGGGCAGGCTGGATCGATAGGCCCAGGCCAACTGCATGAGGTTCAACAAGGCCAAGTGCTGGGTCCTGCACTTCGGCCACAACAACCCCAGGCAACGCTACAGGCTTGGGGAAGAGTGGCTGGAAAGCTGCCCAGAGGAAAAAAATCTGGGGATGCTGGTTGACAGCCGGCTGAACCTGAGCCAGCAGTGTGCCCAGGCGGCCAAGAAGGCCAATGGCATCCTGGCTTGTATCACAAACAGTGTGGCCCGCAGGAGTAGGGAGGTGATCGTGCCACTGTACTCGGCATTGGTGAGGCCGCACCTCAAATACTGTGTTCAGTTTTGGGCCCCTCACTACAAGAAGGACATTGAGGTGCTGGAGAGTGTCCAGAGAAGGGCAACGAAGCTGGTGAAGGGCCTGGAGCACAAGTCTTATGAGGAGTGGCTGAGGGAACTGGGGTTGTTTAGTCTGGAGAAGAGGAAGCTGAGGGGAGACCTCATCATGCTCTACAACTACCTGAAAGGAGGTTGTAGCGAGGTGGGGATTGGTCTCTTCTGTCAAGTAACTAGCAATAGGACGAGAGCAAATGGCCTCAAGTTGCGTCAAGGGAGGTTTAGATTGGACGTTAGGAAAAAATTCTTTACTGAAAGAGTGGTCAGGCCTTGGAACAGGCTGCCCAGGGAAATGGTTAAGTCACCAACCCTGGAAGTATTTAAAAGACGTGTAAATGAGGCACTTAGGGACATGGTTTAGTAGGCATGGTGGTGTTGAGCTGATGGTTGGACTCGATGATCTTAGAGGTCTTCTCCAACCTTAATGATTCTATGATTCCCCAAACCTGCTGTGCATGGCAGGCTTATGTGTATTTGCTGGCCAGCTTCAAGCCAGACCAGTTGGAGAGCAGGGGGACCTTGGGTCTGGGCTGGGGTTCAGGTGGGTGGAGGGTCCATGCTGGTATTTGTGGGGACCTGTGAGTGTGGGTTGCCTGTGAGACGAGTGTGTGAGTGCTGTGTCTGCAGTGAGCACCAAACTGGACCAGTCAGTGAGTCAGGGACCCATGAGGCAGGTAAGGAGGCCCAGGATCAGGGCAGGAGTACCGGGTAGGCAGAGGGGCCATGGTGGTACTTGGAATATCCATGAAGATGTGTGTGTTTGTGAACCTGGAGAGGGTCATGTGTGTCTGCCTGCACTAGTGACTTTCTGTCTCTACCAGCCCATGAGGAGGAGATAAGGCTGTCTGTTCTTGTGTTTATGTGTGTTTTGTATGTGGGTGCTGTTGAAGGCAGTGCCTCATCTGTGGCAGCGTGTGTGACAAGCCATATCAGTGTCCTTTGTGCGTCTGTGTCTGTGTGGGCACCTGTGTGTGTGTGTTCATGTCTCTGGTATATGTTCTCAGCTTCACTACTGGTTGAACCTGCAAACAGGCAAGCAGTCGCCATGTCCCTCAACCTGGGCAGAGACCCCGGTTCCCCAGGCACCGGGCTGGGCTCCAGCAAGGCCTTGGGCAGGAGGGTTCTGGGCCAGAGCAGCTGGAAGAAGCAGCCACTCATAACATCTCTTAATATCTGGAGTAGTTGGCAGGATCATTCTTAACATCCCTTAACACATATTAGAAAAGAAAACATATGATCTATTTTATCTTTATCCTTAATATTAATTGACAGCTTTGTATCAGGAAGCAGCAAGGAGGCTGCTTTTCATAGGAAAGTAAGCTGAGAGCAGAACACAATAACAAGGCAGGCATGAGCAGGTACCTCACCAACAGAGGAGCCAGGATACAGAGCAGGAAGTCCAGGTCAGGATCAGGGCCAGGGACATTGATGAAGGTCAAATACAGTCCACTGATCAGCCAGCATTTCTGTAGTGATGAGGTAGGTCTGGGCTCAAACCAGGAAGCCTAGCTATTGTGTCTGTGTCAGGATCAGGACTGAGGAAGTATGAGACCAGGCACACATGTGGCTGCTGCACAGTCGTGATGTAGCGGGAAGGCAGGGGACTGCACTAAAGCTTCAGCTTAAAATTAGTTCCCAAGGGAAAAGAGGGGCAGGCCCTTTTTTCTAGCTTTCCTCACAAGAGCTCTTACCAGTGAAGAAGCTGACCTGGGACTCAGTCAGCTACACTCTTTAACTTATGCAGCTAAACTAGAAGGGGGATGTGCTCACATCGTATTGGGTCACTCAAGCTTAGCCAGGCTTTGCAAACTTAAAAGGTGCTGATGTATTGAACATTGTCAGACAAAGCTTGGCATCAAAAGGAGAGGACACTCTTCACACCTTGGAGATAAGGCTGGCAAGGGCTCTGAAGTCTTTCTTCCTTCCATTTTCAAAGCTGCCTCTATCACTGTCGTGGTTTAACC
>VZTQ01015465.1:0-16834 GCA_013400755.1 Pelecanoides urinatrix
AAGAAGTTGGGAGGGGGCACAACACTCTCCCAAACTAGCCACTGGGGTATTCCATACCGTATGACGTCATGTTCAGTATATAAACTGGGGGAGTTGGCCAGGGGGTGGCAACCACTGCTTGGGAACTGGCTAGGCATTGGTCAGCAGGTGGTGAGCGCTGTGCATCACTTATTTTCTATATTCTTTTATCGGCATTATTACTATTATTTTCCCTTCCTTTTCTGTTCTATTAAACTGCCTTTGTCTCAATCCACAAATTTTACTTTGTTTTTTTCAGTTTTCTCCCCCATCCCACTGGGGGCAGGGAGTGAACAAGCGGCTATGTGGTGTTTGGCTCCCTGCCAGGTTAAACCACAACAGACGAGTGGACCACTTGGAATTGACTGGATGGTCCCACTCAAAGAGTTATGGGGTCAACAGTTTGATGTCCAGGTGGAGATCAGTGACGAGTGGTGTCCCTCAGGGGTCCATAGTGGGACCACTATTATTTAACATCTTTGTTGGGGACATGGACAGTGAGATTGAGTGCACTCTCAGCCCATTTGCAGATTACACCAAGCTGAGTGGTGTGCTCGATACTCTAGTGGGAAGAGATGCCATCCAGACAGACCTTCACAGGATAGAGAGGTGGGTCTGTGTGAACCTCATGAAGTTCAACAAGGCCAAGTGTAAGGTCCTGCACCCAGTAGGGGCAATCCCAAACATGGATACAGGTTGGGAGATGAGTGGATTGAGAGCAGCCCTGCAGAGAAGCACTTGGGGGTGTTGGTGGATGAAAAGCTGGACATGAGCCAGCAATGTGCGCCCGCAGCCCAGAAAGCCAATTGCATCCTGGGCTGCATCAAAAGCAGCGTGGCCAGCAGGTCAAGGAAGGTGATTCTGCCCCTCTACTCTGCTCTGGTGAGACCCCACCTGCAGTACTGCATCCAGTTCTGGGGCCCCCAGCACAAGAAAGACATGGACCTGCGTGAGTGAGTCCAGAGGAGGGCCACAAAAATGATCAGGGAGATGGAATGCCTCTCCTATGAGGACAGGCTGGGAGAGTTGGGGTTTTTCAGCCTGGAGAAGAGAAGGCTTCAGGGAAACCTTATAGCAGCCTTCCAGTACTTAAAGAGGGCCTACAGGAAAGATGGGGAGGGACTCTTGATCAGGGAGTGTAGTGATANCAGAGGGTGCTAGTTAACAAGTCATATCCCACCAGAGGCAGGTAAAAGTTGGGTACCCCAAGATCTATGCTAGGACCTGTCCTGTTTGAGATGTCTATCAGTGACCTAATGTCGTGGTTTGCTGGCAGGCAGCCAAACACCACACAGCCACTCACTCACTCGCCCCCAGTGAGATGGGGAAGAGAATCAGAAGAGTAAAAGTGAGAAAACTCGTGGGTTGAGATAAAAACAGTTTAATAGGGAAAGCAAAAGCCGCGTGCACAAGCAAAGCAAAACATGGAATTCATTCACTACTTCTCATCAGCAGGCAGGTGTTCAGCCATCCCCAGGAAAACAGGGCTCCATCACACCTAACAGTTACTTGGGAAGACAAATGCCATCACTCTGATCGTCCCCCGCTTCCTTCTTCTTCCCCCAACTTTATATACTGAGCATAACATCACATGGTATGGAATACGCAATTGGACAGTTTGGGTTAGCTGTCCTGGCTATGCTCCATTCCAGAATCTTGTGCACCTGGCAGAGCACAGGAAGCTAAAAAGTCCTTGACTAGTGTAAGCACTACTAGCAACAATTAAAACATCAGTGTGTTGTCAACATTATTCTCATACTAAATCCAAAACACAGCACTATACCAGCTACTAGGAAGAAAAAAAACTCTATCCCAGCCAAAACCAGGACACCTAGACAAGGCAAGGGGGTGCAATTTCACCAAGTATGCAGATTACATCAAGTTATGGGGACCAGTCAATACACACAAGGGCTGGGCTGCCATCCAGAGGGGCCTGGACAGGCAGGAAGAAGGAGCTAACATCAACCGCATGAATCTCAGCCAGCAGAAATACAGAGCCCTGGAAAGGCAGAAGCCCAGCAGTGATCCAGGCCGGCACCAACGAGATCAGGGAGCACCTCTGAGGGGAAGGCGCTGGGCCCTGGCAGGCAGCGAGCTAAGCAGGGGCCAGCAGCGCACTGGGTAGCAACAGCGGGCATAGGCTCAAAGAGGAGAGGTTCAGACTGGAGATAAGGTTTTCCCCCACAAAGACAGCAACGCAGTGGAGCTAGGACACAGAGAGGTTATGCCACCTCCACCTTGGAGACTTCCAAAACTTAACTGGACAAAGCCCTGAGCAATCTCATCTCATCTAATGTCTGACCCTCCTTTGAGCTGGGGGGGTTGATCTAGAGACCTCCTGAGGTTCCTTCCAACTTAAATTATCCTATGATCCTATATCGCTTTCCTCATTGTTAACAAATTCTGTATTAAATAAATATAAATCAAAGCTGCCATTTCCACCTAACAGAGCTGAGGCATCTTATTCTAGCCCCTAAGCAGCTACCTGGGAGGCTAAGAAGGCTACTTCATCAATAGCTTCTACAGCCAATCAAATTTATATAAAATACAAAGTAAATAAAAGAGCAGTGTATTGTGTTCAGGTCCGTACAACTCTTTTCATTTCAGTATCTGAGCATCACAGGTGAAGTATATGACCCAAGGACACACTTTGTAGGTGTGTTCCAGTTTCCCCTACTTTTCTCTCAGCAACTACTGCATCTTTCACAGAATTTGCCAACCTTCCACCAATGACTGAGGGAGAAAAGTACATCTCTTTCAACATTCATTTCCCATATAGATATAATTACATGTTACAACGCAGTAGTGATGCAAAGCAGCAACTTGATTAAAAGACATCATAGGAAGGTATACTTCGCAATGAATAACTGTGGTATGTTTAGGTATTTATATTGTGTAGCTAACCTTTTTCTCTGTGTCTTGTTTTTCTGAATGCCTTAGTTCATTGTGCTGTCTTCAAATTCTACTCTTGTAGAATGAACACTTGTTTTGTTCATTTAAGCTGGCTTATAAAAATTCTTGATAAATAACACAGAAAATATTTATACCGTTTATGTTTCTGTGGAGCTTTTGAATAATTTGCACTCGAGGAATACACACACTGAGAGAACAAATCAGACATAACTCCATTATGTGTTATCCAAGGAGATAAATCCTCTGAAACAAAATGAATTGATTCCTCTAGGAAAAAAAAAAAACCACAACTTCACACATTTTCAATTTCTTCTGATCTCAAAGCAATATGAAGCAAAATACTTCTTTTGTCCAAATAACAAGTATTTCTTTACATCTTTGCTTCCTTGCCTTAGTGGTATTTTACATTCAGTTCTGATATGTATGACTAACACAAAATGAAATGAGGAAAAAAAAAAGAGACGTAAAAAAACCACAGGACTAAATTCTCAGTTAACATGAGTTGGTGCTGCTTATACATAGTTAAGTTGAATTGGACCAGCTGTGATCCAGCTCACAATAGACTATTTTCTAGAGAACAATGAGATATAGTCAAGATTATGACTGCATTCATAGTAATCTTATCCTCAACCCTCCAATATATTCTCAAAAGTCTTTTTGGAGTTCAGTGATAAATTTTATGAAAGTTGAGGAAAGAGCACAGCAGCAGATTCCATAGCCCTGGTCAGGGCTAAACCCAAATATTTCACCATCATTTCTGGCAATTCTAAAGAGCAGCCCCACCATAAAAGATAAGGATGAGAAACACATGCTGCCACATTTCATCTCATCTCTCCCCACACTAGTTACCCTGATAGACAGTGCTGATGTAATATGTACAGTATCTANATTGTCATTCATGTTATTGTCATCCATAACATTCTCAGCTTCACTCACAAGAAATCCAACTAAGATGCAGCATGTAGTCTTATGAGGAAAGTATGTGCTTGCCCAGTGAATACCAAAGCTACCACTTTGATTTCATGTGGCCCCCCCGGCATCCTGCATAGAGGAAGGCTTTGCCTGGGTTCAGCTAGTGAGCTGGAAAAGCTTAATGATCTTAATTGTAACAGCAGTAATATACCTAGTATATACCACTTACCACTTTTTATTAGCCATACAAACAATCCCCATGCATCTGTTTAAAAGTTTTATATACAGACATCCAGATCTACAGGTGTATCTGAGGAAAAGAGTCATGGAGGTAACTATGAACTGCTGCTAATTTTCTTCTGCACGATGTGTACCCCATTAACTCTTCAATCTGATGAAGAAAAACAGGAGATATCATAATCTTCATAGACTATCTCTACCCCCTCAATCACAGTATGAGTTGCTGCATTGTTTCTTGGAGTAGCTAATACGGTACTCAATCTGCTCTAGTGGTTGTCATTACTTCTACCTTTTCCAGCTCCTTCAAGGGCTTTGCTACTGGGGGGCATTTCTCTACTGTAACGTCCTGTTCAATTACCCATAATACACTGTTATTTTGTTTCCTGGTTTGGAGTAAAAACGTGCATTTCTCTATATTCCAACTGGGAGAGGAGTGCTTCTGAAATACTTTAATTGGAAGTTCCTGTGTTTTGTGTATTATGCCTACTGGGCCCAACAATTCGTCTGCTACTTCTTAGAGAGCATAATAGAAATACATTTTAAAAATATAAATATTGAGATAACAATAAAGTATTGACATTTCCACTTTTCATAGGAACAACTGTCTGGGAAACATTTGCAATATGCCTGTGCTTGGAAAAACTCTATGCTAATGCTGGGCTAAACCCTTCCTCTCAGTTAAAAAAAAAATAGTACTTCGTAGCTGTAAAGACAGCATATGTCCGTATGCTTTTTAGTTAACTTTTTCACTCACTGGGATGTACAAAAGCTAATGGAGCTCTTAAAACCAGAGTGAAAAGTACAACTCTTGTTTTCCTCACAGAAAATCTATCCTCACCTAGGACTCAACCTGCAAACAGTTCTTGGAGGAGCCATGTTTTCGAGACTCCCAAGACTATGGTAGGAATAGGCTGAATGCACCTGCTGCAGCATTACCAAAGATTTCTGCACTTCTGATGCATCCTCTGTGGGTATCCATTTCTATGGTAAAAAGAGGAGGTAAGGACATGCAATAGAATGGCTTTGTGGTGCCAATGACAATAAGAAGGTGCCATTCCAGCAAGCAGAACTGCATCTGGAGCCTAGTTGCAGCTAGGTCATGTGTAAAATCTTGGGGGGAAAAGGGAGCATTCTCACAACTAGCCTTGAAATTTCTGTCAGTCCAGGGATTAGTCAGAGCCTGTACCACAGCAGCAATTTGATGCTAAACTGCCTGCTGAGAATCACAACAATTTGCTCAACAGACAGCAGCCTGAGGGTTGTGGGGGCAATTCAGGCAGCCAATTAAAAGCCAAAAAAAAAAAAAAAAAAAAAAAAGCCTTTTTCCCAAAGTTGACAGCTCTTTGTAGAAACTGACATTTCGTAGGCTTGCTGAGCATATGAAGAGGAAGCATTTCTGGATATTAAATTCTGGCCTCGTTCTAATTCTGTTTCCAAGGTAACAGACAGCAGGTTAGCAGAAGTTTTACATAGAATCATAGAATCACTAAGGTTGGAAAAAACCTCTAAAATCATCGAGTCCAACCGTCAACCCAACCCCCCCATGCCCACTAAACCATGTCCCTAAGCACCTCATCTACACGTCTTTTAAATACCTCCAGGGGTGGTGACTCAACCACTTCCCTGGGCAGCCTGTTCCAAGGCCTGACCACTCTTTCAGTAAATAATTTTTTCCTAATGTCTAATCTAAACCTCCCTTGGCACAACTTAATCACTTTAAAACTCTCATACAATCACTTTAAAAACTAACATTATCTCTTTAGCTTCTTTTCCCATACAAGCTGCTACCGGTGGACAGAAGATGAAATTTAGTTACTTAATTGCACTCAATGCTTTAAAAATATCTGCTTTGAAGATCACGTAAGTGTTCCTATCTGCTCCTCCTGAGAATTTTTCTTTTATATAGGGATCTGCTTGTGACCCGTTGGCGGTGCTGCTTGTAAAGGAAAGCCTGCAGTATTTAAGAATAACGCAACAGCCCCGGTCGGTTTCAAGGGACTTTCCGCGGACTGCCTTGCGGCAGCTCCGAGTAAACTACCCTTTCCCTGAGGTAACATGGCTGCCGCGGGACCCCCAGAGCCAAGGCCGGGGCCCACAGTGAAAAGGAAGGCGGTCCCTTCCCCCGCAGCCCCCCCGCAGCTCCGCGGCGGGGGCTGAAGGCAGGCAGCGCGCGCACACCGCGCGGGCCCGCCGCAGCGAGGGGAGAACGCTGGGGCAGAAAGGGCGGGAGCTCTCCGCCGACCGTGCGGCCCTGGGCGCCAAGGGTGGGAGGGGCGGCAGCCAATCAGAGGCGCGAGTTCCACTTCCCGCGCGGGCGGAGGGCGGGGCGGGGCCAGTCGCGGCGTCGCCCTGAGGTGAAGGCGGTCGTTCCCGGGTATGGTAGCGCGGTGCTTAACTGCAGGTTAGTTTATGTTTTTAGTGCTCTCCGTTTCCATCATACATTGCCACTTAGCCACTGCCGGTTCTTTACCGGTTTTGAAAACTGCGGATTTAAAAATGTTTGATGCTGGCAGAAATACCTGATACTGCATACTTCACTTACTTAAAGTGGTGTTCTCAAGAATGAAACAGGATCATGTTCTTCAGTTTTATTGTTTCCCCTTAAAAACGTAAAAGATTGTAAGTATGCTTGGATTTCCTTGTATCCTGATGGACTAGTGTATCTAAGTTCCACTGTTCCCATTTTAAATTGGAAATTTGAAACACACCTGATTGAGATAGTTTTTATGTTTACTGATTAAGTGACACGCTCTTAAGAAACCACTAGTAATTGTTGCAATTCTGTTGCTTAGTACTTGTATGAATGCATGGTTATATTACTATATTACTGTATTACTAAGTGATTGAAATCAATACTATTAGGTTGCAGTTCTACTCCCTGTCTTAGTATTAAGGTACAAATCTATCCCTTCTTACAAACTCATCCCTTCTTGCTCCACCCTCCCACACCAAGTCTGTGGGACATGGATCTGGTGGAGGGTCCAGCAGGTTGTCCAAAGGGTTTTCCTTAGCATCCCCAGCATTTTTCATCCACTGGTTGGGTTCGCCACTGTCTCCAACCGTCCACACTCCTTCCGTCAGAAGGTTCCCCTCTACTTCATTTTCCATCTGATTTTATACCTTATTCCTTGGTTTTTTTCTGGTTTTGAACCCACTTTTAACCTGCCCTGCACTTCCTTTTCTCTGCCCAGACTCCTCTCAAGTAAGCAACCAGCCCCTAATTACTTTTTCCTCAATGGTTCCCAATCCATACCCAAATTTGGTATTTCCAATGCTAGGCAATTTTAGCCTAATATTATGTTATTGATACATACTGGCCTGTATATGAAGACAGCCTCGTGTCACAAGTTTTCCTTGTGGCCCTACAATTCACATTGGTTACATTTTATTTACATTGTATACTTTTTGGATAGAATTATCTTACCTTAGCCTTGACTCTCCTACCTAATTTTAATTAAGAACAAGTATTCTCTTACCTTATGCATACCTGAGCAACAATATATCCTGTTTTGCACTCACACCGTTTCTCTGTCCTTGTATAGTTTTGATCTCACTTCTGGTTCCCATCAGAAACATCAACTTATTTAGAGACCTGGTGTTCCGGCAGGACGTTCTTGCTCTCAACTAGCCTATACAATCATCTTTGCCCTTGTAAAACTGAAGGAGAGAAAAGAAGTCCCCTCACAAATACATGAGGCAGTGAAAAGTTAATATTAGATAGCTAAACTGCTATCTTTAAAAGCTAATTTAGAATCCATAAAAATTAATTGAATCAGCTCAATTCTCAAAGTTATTGCTTAGGGGAGGTAATTTGTATTGCTTACATTCACACAATGGTTTGAAAGTTTGTGAAACAAACAGCAAGAGGGATAGCTAAAAAAAACCCCAAAAGTTTAGTTCCTTTGGATAAAAATCAATTGTCAGTAGTTAGCCTATTACATCCTTCCAAAGGAATAATACTGAATGCTTTGGGTATCTTTCTTCTCTAGGAAATTCAGTCCAAGGTGCACGTGCTAGCAGAAATTAGGAAGTTATTCTTGTTGAACCTTAATTTCAACCTTCTCTTTCAACATTTTTGCATGACATAGGAAGTTTTTAACTAATCCATATTCTGTATATCTTCTAGACAAATCAAGTGTTGAAAATATCACAAAACAAGATGTTTGCAGCTTTAAAGTATCACTCAACAGACTATTTATATGAGGTATAGTTTTATTATATCTCTTAAAATATTCTGAAAGAAATATGGCAGTAACTGAAAAAAAGATTGCACATTTAAAAGAGATACAGAGCATACTTTCTTAGGAATTCTGTTTCAGTGGCGTTGTTGTACTGCACTTGCTGGGATAACATAGTGAAGTGATTACAGCTTTTTTTAATAAAAAATTAAAGTACAATTTTGTCAAAACTTAAAAGCATAAATTTTTGTTAGTGTCTGTTGCACTTACAATTGTGTTTTATAGCCAGTTTCCTGCTTAGAGCTTTCTTTGGAGAGTGCACTGTGCCTTCTAATGCATAAAATTCAATTAACTACCTTTCTGGAGAACGAATCCAGTTTTCTAGCTACTTTAATATGTATTAGGATAGTGATAGTCAACACTGTATTCCCTACTGATGATAGGGAAAAGTTTTTGTAATGTTTTAGGTAAATTCATGGAGAGCAGATATTTTCTCATACCTACAATGAAAATTTTGGCTTTATAGATATTGATCAGTTAAGACATAGAAACCTTATGAAGTCTTGTTTTCCTTCCTGTCTACATCTGCGTGATGTTACCAATTGCTTATCACTGTCTTACTTAATTGAGTTTTTACTTATTTACATTTTCAAAGAAAACCTAAGTGCCAAATAAAAAATTTCTCTGGCAGAGTGGTGCTTTGCCAAGAGGGGACATTTCTAGTGTGTGAGCAAAAGAATGAGATAGCGAGACATGATGTCTTCAAAAGTCCAGAGAGCGTGCAAGTACATACACAAGCGCTGCTGGGACACAGATGGAGAAATGCAGCCTGGGAAGTGGTCCAGCAATAGTACCTGTGGGAAAACTGAGATCCACATTATGAAACACATTGCCTTCATCCCTTTTCTTAGAGTGCAGGAATTGTTTCATATAGTACCTGTATATGTGCCTAGTGTTTTCTTAGATTGTAGCAACCAGAAACTTCTTTATCTGTTGGAATTCAACAGTATGCAATCTGTCATTGAATATTCATTTGAAAACCTCACAGTAGTTCCATTCAGTTTGATCTTCAGATGTTTCTGTGTTATTTGGGAATAAAAAAAAAGGTGTGTTAGCAAAACATGTTGTGAGCTATTGTGCAAAAGAGAAGAATTACAATTAATGGCTTTTCTTGCCTGAATTTTGAGGAGTAGGGCAGTGCTGACAGCAGGACAAATGAAAAGTGGTAGAAGAGAAATGTTTAGTGACCTGCTGAATAGCTCTCTACAACAGAGTGTAGATGTAACACTACCAGAAGGGGTTAATGGATGTGATCACACATTTAAAGGTATTACACACCTGACTGTCCAAGGGATACACTGTGCTAAAACTGCAGCTTCTTGTTCCACTCTTGTGCCTAACTTCTACCCTCCTGCTAGAAAGTACATGATAGTTAAATTGACTTTTCAGGCATCTGATAATGCTTCCAATTCTTAGGAAATGCTGGAATTCGATGAGCGTATCCAACTCTGATTCCTGCACACATCTGGCTCAACTGGATGTGGAATCCTGCTCTTAATGTACTTCTTACGCATTTTTATCAACCCCAGATATAGTTTTTCCAGCTGCCCATGATAAATGTATCTTTGAAGAAATGCCTTTTCAGTCATTAAAGACACAAGAGTTAGATTCCTTATGCTATGGAGTGTTGTAGGTGTGATTACAAAGTCATCTTAGAAGTTCAACATTCTCTTGTTATAAATTGACAATATATGCAAGCTGTATGGAACTATAAAAATGCATGTAATATCTTTTGATTAGAAGAGAAATTTGCAGACCTTTACATTACTTGAGAAAAAGGGGTAAATATACATTGATTAAATGCCATAGCCATTAATAATGGCCTTGAAAAACAGTTTTATATATTTGAGAAAGGCAAGAAAGGGTATGTATTAGCAGACTTGTAAAGTGAACTCATTCAGCTTAACCTGTACACTTAGACCAAATTCATTTAAAAAGTTCTGTAAAATGCACAATTTTCACGTTTTAAGGCCATAATCTGTGACGATAGCCCTCAAATGTGTTTGTTCCACTTTACAAACATGAGTGAAAACAATTTTAGCTATTAAGCTAAAGTTAGCCTCAGTAAAACTATATGCTAGTGTTTAAAATTTCTTTCTGATCTCTCTCATATTGCTTGTATTTACTTGTTCAGTAGTTTCTACTTAAATTCCAGCAGGTCTTTCTTCTGTAACCTAAGAGTACTTTGAGACCTGTTATGTCACAATCCTTACAGCTTGTTTTAATGAAGAGAAAGGTTACCATCAGCTCTTCTTGTTCCTATGATCTGTACCAGGAACTTCACTAGCTGTACTTTATTTTATGATAAATGCAGTTGTTTTAGCAGTACCTTCAATACAAATTACTTAAACTGATATATGGCCAATAACATGTAGAAGACCTAGGTCCTCTTCCCTGTAGTTGTCTGTTTCTGTCTTTTTTGTTCAGGATTTGTAAAGGAGAAGATCACCGCGGAAATGTAATGCTTTAACTTAGGCAAGAGGGTATACTTTGGATCACTGTGGTATTTATCGATTTTTTACAAGAGCCTTCTAAATAAAAGATGCTATGAAGGCAGTAGTTTTTTCCTTTTTTGTTAAAATTAACTGGCATTTACAGAATTGTAACTATCCCACACAAGATTAAACTGAAATGGAAAAAGAATCTCTAATGGTGACCTTTCACAGAAGTGACAGTTTGTCACCTGAGGTATCATAGGCTCTAACTGGCTTGACAGCATATGCTGAAATGGGTGGACATTTCTAGGACCTAAAGCAACAGAGAAGTCAGGCAGTGGACTTAGAACTAGAGAGATGTGTAGATTAAAAGTTAAATAGCAAGTCAGGTAAATGTTAGTATCTTCTCTTAGTTTGGACTGTGTCAGTTTTACAAAAAAATAGTTTAAATATAAAATATCAAGTTCTAGTAGGAAACACTCGAAAACGGTGGGACTGTTTGAAGAGGTAGTGCACAAAAAGAAAAAGAATGGAACTGTCTATCTCATAATTTTATCATATGCCTTGTTTTATGCAGAGCATGGCAAGGCAGAAGTTTTCCATCCGGAGATTATCACTTTACTTTCCTCCCTGTTTACATCAAGATGAAAAGTGTCATCTCACTGGACTCTTTGCTGATGATAAGTATAGGAAGCCATGGACTAGAAGTAGGTTATATAGTCCTTAAGTTTTAGTTTAGATTTACTGTGGATTAAAGGAAAAGCTTGTATTTGTACATAATATGATAAGTCCGGTAAAAAGAAAATTATTTCCAGAAGTAGCAGTGTGTCAGTTCATATAGCTCTTGAAGGTAGAACATGTTCATTGCCTAAGTAGAAACAAATGGGTGATGGATGTTTATTTGTGTATAGCACCATTAATGAAGGTGATATTTGATTAGTTTGTAGAGATCTCTGGAGAACTTTCTGTCTGGACATGTAGTTATGGAAGAAAAGCAATGAGCAGAAATAAATAAAATACTAGATCTGATTAGTTGGGAGAGGTTTGAAAGATGATGCTGAGGTTTTAAAATGTGGAAAAACCTGGGGATTTCCAAGCATAGAGGTAAACATATATATAAAAGTATTTGCATCTTTCTGGGTATTTGCATTTACTTTTGCTAATGGAAACAAAAAGCATTGTTTCTTCTGTACATCCTGTGTAAAGTTTGCTTAGCCTCTGCAATGGTTTGATCAATACATAAAAATAAAAATTAATTCACACATTTTCTGTGTGATTCTTTTTCTCTCTTTTTATCTCAGTTACTTCAACACACGACATGATCGCTATTTCGATATTGGATCAATGGAAGAAAAGTTCATCTGTGGAGGATTTCCTGGAAAAGTCAGTAACCTTAAGTTAAAAACACATATGGTTCCTTTGATATCATTCAGGTACTTTGTGAATCATAAGCTAATGATGATAACAGAACATGGAAATATTTTCTGACAGTAGCAAGCATACAGCACGCTGGAGCTGTACACGGTAGCAGGTAGCTTAAAGATGGCTTTTTCACTGAAAGTAGTATTGTGTTTTTATGGAGTTCTCTGCCTCTTTATCTCATTTTTGTAATGGTTGTGTAATCCCTTTGTGACATAGAGAAAAGTCTCTGAAATCTGTGCGTGAACATGAAAATAAAGCATGATGGCATTTTTCCTCCCTCCCTCTCTAAGACAGTTATCTCTCCTAACTGTAGATGAAGCTATTTGAAGAAGGGTATTTATAAATCTTTGAAAAGGTGTAAAAGGCAGCTATAAAAAGTCAAACTTGCATTATAGCAATTGAAGATAGATGTATTTGCTTTAAAATTATATATATAAAGTCAAAATTTATCAAATTATCTCTGAAATAGAGTTCATTTTAAAAACAGATTTGCAACACAACCTTTATGGTATACATAAAACATGAAAGAAAATTACCGTTCTGCAAAATCAGTAAATTGTCTGTATTTCTGCTCTCAAACAATTGTCAGTATGAAAGAAATAGAGAAATTACATTTGTGCTTTTACAGGCCAGTATAAAATCCATGTTATCTTCAAATTTGCATAAAAATGGTTGTGAAGAAAGCTTGTGGTTAGAGAATTAAGTAATCATGTACAGAAAATGCCAGCACCAGGCTTGCCAATACCTTACAGTGGCACTCTTTTGTGATTTCACTATAACACAGTCTTTAATTACATTGCTACATACTGTTTTTTCAGCATAACCCTCTGCTCATTCATGGTACAGAAATGATCATGCTCATAGAGTGGATCAAGGCTGTCCGTGAAATTCGGCTTCTGTTGTAGCAAGGGAGAGGTGCTTTTCCTGTAGAAGTGGTACTGCATGAAAAGGAAGTGCATAGTTCTTCAAAAACACAGTTACTGCAGGAGAAGAGAACTATAATAAAAAGCACATAATGGGAGGTTCTCTGGAAAAAAAATAATCTTTACCCTTAATTTAAAAGGACAGTTAACTCTCTTGGTGTTCTTCTGTGTAATTCTTTGATAATTAGTTAACAATCATAATATACTCTGGAGAGGTTGTATTTTCCTAGTGTTATGTAATTCCTGGAGCTTGGTTAAGAAAGTTGAATGCTGCCTGGGGAACTGATTCTGGTTTTGGCTTTGTCAAAACTCCTGTGTGATTTCGGGCAAGTAATTTGAACCAAAAACTCTGCAGTTATCCACTGAATGTGCTCCTCTTACTTTCTGGCAGACCTAAAGAAGGTGAGTGAAGTTGATTGGAGGGTACTAATGCTTTAACATGGAAAAATGCCAAATACTTTGAAAGACTAGGAGTTTGATGTCTTAGACTGGCACCTAGCATGAGTATCTTGGTTTTGTTCTAGAAAATGTAGATTATAATATTACCATTTTTATGGGAATCTTGTGAATATTAATGAGTTCATTTTGTTTTTCTCACAATGCTATTAGAAATATCCAAGATAGTGTATTTGTATTCAACTTGCATTTTGTTAAATGGCCTACAGCCATATGCTCAATAGAGAAGAAAATAGCATTGAACAATTTTCATTACTCAGTCAACCAGAAGACTGGGGGAAAAAAAAATTGTTTATGATCACAGCTTTACCAAATACAGTACCCAGCAGGGCATAACATAGTGTCAGTTTTTGAACAGGGTCAAAGTCCAGTTAAAAGTTTTCTGACATTTCGGTGACTTCCTTTGTAACTTTCAACACTATTTTGATAGGGATTTTTAATACAACTTCCCCTTTTCTTTTTTGAAAAAGAAAAGCAACAAATAACTGGAAAACGTTCTCAGCTTTGGTCCTTTGGATCCATAGTACTAGTCTTTACCTTCTGAACACAATAGTGAGATAAATACTTTATAAGGTTTTGTAGGAGAATTGAATGGTTTCCTTGTGATGCTTGCATTCCTCTTTTGGGTTGATGGGAAATGCGCTTTATAGGCTAAGTCATTCTCCTCTTGTCATTTCATGTCTCTGTAGGGTTCAGGTAACTAACAGATGTTGAAATGGCTAACTTCTAGCTATACAGGCCCTCCTTTGCATCTTGTCCTCAGGCTTGCCGTACTAAGTGAAGAAATGTCTAAGTACTTTTAAAAGTTTGGACCTGAAGCCCTAACTCTCCTCTAACATTTGAGTTATAAAGAATGCTCATTATGTGAAAGTTGGGCTGATTTCAACTGCTGAACATAAAAAATGGAAAATTTTTTAAAAAATTAAAGAACAGGTTTGCACAGATGCAGAAATTGTATTGTGCTATGGAAATAGCAAAATCAAAGTGAAAAAAAAGCACGCACTTGTTTAGGTTGCCAAAACCAACCTGGAAATGTTATTTTGGAGACTTGCATTTGAATATCTTAATTGGGGTTGGACTAGATAACCTCCAGAGGTCCCTTCCAACCTCAACCATTTTGTGATTCTGTGATACTGTGGACTGGAAGCATTTGACTGTATTTTCAGGTTTTAATTCAGTCCAGCATCTATCAATGTAACCAGTACATTACTGCATTTTTAAGGAAAACTGTATAGATTTTGAGATTTTATGACAAAAAGGTAATTACAAAATGAATTACATCTGAAATTATTCTGCCTTATAATGAGCTTGAACTATAGGTTTACATTAATGCCAAAAGCTGCACAGAACAATGGAAATTACATTCTGCATCTTCAGGAAAAAAGAAGACTATTACATGTAATATAATCATCTTTGTGCCTTCAAAGAGTGATAAATGTTATGAGGATGCTGCAAAACCCATGCAAAGATATCACTAACACTAACACTTTAGTCATAACATCTAGATAAATCTGAGGAAATCAGTGCAAGTATTAGAGTCCAGTTAAAGAAAATTTGAGATTATTTCACTTAATGTATATTAAAATTAAGTGGGCTTAGTCTGTGTACCAGTGAAAAACTATTTGGAGACTAGGAAATAAGGAGCAAGGAGTTAAACTTAGGAGGAAAGGATGTGTTTGTGCTTCAGGTTCTTCAAGTGCTTTGCATTCTCTTTAGGGTAAGTAAAGAGAATCCAAGTAACTCAGATATTTTAGGATAGTGGTTTCCCTGTGAGTAGGACTAAGCAATATTAATACACATAATTCATCACAAGTAATTTAAGTATTCTTGGTGGGGAACGTAATATACTGCCATGTATTTGCAAAGCAAGACACACACAAAAAAAGACAGCAATGAGTAGTAAATATGGTAGGTGGTTTATTTTGGGTATTTAAAACTTGACCTACAGTAAATGTTTTTCAGTAGATTTACTGTTAGTGAGGAACAGGGAGTGAATTGCGTGACAAGTAAATTTATAGATAACACTAGTTTCTTTCTAATAGTCAAAGTGACACATGACAGGAAATACGCAAGATGTTACAATGTTTTCAAAACTGGTTAGAAACAAGTACTAAAATATTCTGCTGTTGTCATTTAAACCAATGGTAGGCATTTTTCTGGAGTATAGTGTTCACTGCTGGAGAACTGTAGTCCTGGAGTTGTACAAAAAAAGTGTAACTGTCTAGTTAAAAGATTCTAGACTTACTTATGGTTTGGCATAATAATTATGAAAGTATGTCCCAGATGTGCTGATATGTAATACAGTTATAATTGAGTTCAGAATCTTTGGATTGCTTATCACAAGATTCAATACATTCTGTACTAAGACTCTGCTTAGAATATTACTTTGTTCTGTTTTGACAGTAGGCACAAATTTTTACTATTAAATAGGGGCTTTGTGTAGATTTTTTATGCTTTTCTGTGTGTCTAAAAATTTAGGTAACTAGATTAGGAGAAGTCATATTTTGACATATGCTTGTCAACTTGCATTTTTTGGGTTTGTGATTTTTTGGTTAAAAATTCTTCATGTAAGCCAGTGAGGAGTGTAAGTGTGAATGACTGATCAAAGAGGTCAGTGAAGTGGACTGATATATAAGGGAAAACTGGTTCAAAGTGCCAAGGAGCCTAATATCTCCTTGGAGAGGCTGAGAAACAAGAGGATGAGAAACAAGTGTGAGAAAAACTGAGTGGGAGAAAAACACTAAGGAGGCACAGACTGCCTAGGCAGGGATGAGAGGACACCTGGCAGGAAAGAAGATAAGTGAGTCTATAATTCCTAGAAACTGCCAAATGACTTAATTGGATAAACCCCCTTACTAGCTTTAGTACATGCACTTAATTACCATGCTTGTTTTGATGATGGGGCTCCATATTTCAAAGATACTGCTGAAAGTTTTATTTCATATTGTAAAGATCTAATTGAAGCCAAATATATTATATCTAATGTAGTGCCTTCTGTGTTCAAAACGCTGTACAAGCAGAGCTCTATGACTTGAACGGGTTTAATTTGTTCAAAGACTTGTTGCTCAGGGCCCTGTTTGAAATTGTTCTTCTTCCAGGTTACTTGATAGAGAGGGCTTACAATCAGACTGTAATTTGGAATATGCATTCTCCAAAACCCCACAACACCTAAGAAAGCCTGTGTTTCCTTATTACTAATTGATGGAGACATAGCAGTTACTTTGTTGATCACATCCGTTGTGGGCTGACGACACCTGTCCTGCCATTTTATTCCTAA